>PVJA010030327.1:0-25888 GCA_004027025.1 Myocastor coypus | reverse complement strand
AAGTACGTGCCTGGCAAGTGCAAGGTCCTGAGTTCAATCCCTGGTACCGCAAATAAATAAATAAATAAAATCAAACAAAAAGAAGACTAATGTGTTTAAAACAACAACAAAAACGGTTGTGTGTGTGTGGATTTTTTCCTAGGATCTTTTTTGTTGTATTGATCTGTCAGTACCACATTGTCTTGATTATTATACCTTCATAGGAAACCTTAAAGTCAAGTTTTCTCTGTTTAAAAATTATTTTGGCTCCTTGTTCTTTTGTCTCCCTATAATTTGAAGTCTGCTTGTCTATTATTTACATGTACCTACAGAAATTGCTATAATACTGAATGGAATTGCCTTACAGGTCAGTTGAGAGTAGACATCTGATCTGTACTAGGCTGGGTCTCACAACCCATTAACATGGTAGCTCTCCTTTCATTTCTTTAAGCAGTTTTGTAATTTTGTAATTTTTATTTGTAGCATCCTTATAAATGGGACTATTTCCAGTTGTCGATTATTGGTAGTTTAATTAATCTATGCTGAAAATATAACCTACTACTTTTATAAATTTATATACCAACCCAGATTATTTTTAAACCAGATTATTATTTTTTAAAGAATTTTCTTTTATTTATTTTTTTTTTCTTGTTTCAGAACTTTTGTTTATTATTTATTTTTATGGCCGGCTCAGCCTACCCTGAGGGCAGGGCTGGTGCAGCATGTGGTGCCGGGGATCAAACCACGATCCCTGCAGCAGCCTAAGCTTTCCTAAGCAGGCACTTTAGACCACTGAGCCATCCTGCCGGGCCCTGCGATTTTTTTGAAAGACAGGAACAAGATGATGAGGAGCCATGGATGTAGATCAAAAGTGCCGGCCTCAGTTAAGTCCCTTTCTAGCCGCATGGGTTCTCTTCCACCTCTCTGTGGCTCAAATTCCACCTCTTTGTAATAAGACCACTGAGCCATCCTGCTGGGCCCCAAGCCAGATTATTTTTAATAGTTAAGTTACTTTGTTACTATACCTTATTTTAATAGTGCAGCCAGATTATTTTTAAGAAATTATAAAGTAGGAATGATTTCACAAGATCATTTTTGCTTTTTTTAGATGAAATGTCAAATCTTCTTTCCTCTCTTTCCCTTTAGCAGTGTACATAAGTAGCATCATTAGTAGTTAAATGGTTCTATGGCCTGGTGACAGAAACCTTAAACAATCCCAGAAAAATGTATACTGACCTCTTTTTTTTTTTGAGGAACCAAGGATTGAACTCAGGCTTTGCACTTGCCAGGCAAGCACTTATTCTACTGTGCCATCTCCCCAACCCAACCCCTCTTTGTAATTAAATAGTACAGCTAATTTTATGAAAAACTTTATAATGATATGATCCTACAATTTTAGCAGAAGTAGTAACTGTTCCTTTTCTTTCATTTGCGTTGTCCTGCCAGGTATTGGGAGAATTGCTGCTACATCTTTAGGAAATTTAACCAACCACGGGTCTGAAGACTTGCCACTTCCTCCTGGCTGGTCTGTTGACTGGACGATGAGGGGCAGGAAGTATTACATAGACCATAACACAAACACCACACATTGGAGCCACCCTCTTGAGAGAGAAGGACTTCCTCCTGGATGGGAACGAGTTGAATCTGCAGAATTTGGAACCTATTATGTAGATCACACAAATAAAAAGGCTCAGTACAGGCATCCCTGTGCTCCGAGGTAAAGTGGTGACTCTATTTTTAACTTCCTTTTGAAATTATCTTCTGTTAGGATCCGGCAGGATGGCTCAGTGGTCTAAAGCACCTGCTTAAGAAAGCTTAGGTGGCTGCAGGGACCGCAGTTCGATCCCTGGCACCACATGCTGCGCCAGCTCTGCCCTCAGGGTAGGCTGAGCCGGCCATAAAAATAAATAAACAAACAAAAGTTCTGAAACAAAAAAAAAAAAGAAATTATCTTCTGTTAGATTTTGGACTCACTTTTTTTTTTTTTTTGTCTTTTTGAGACAGGGTCTCGCTGTGCAGTTGAGGATGGCCTTGAGCTCACTTTTGCAGCCCAGGCTGGTCTCGAACTTGCACCAATCCTCCTGGCTCTGCCTCCCGAGTGCTGGGATTACAGGCGTGAGCCACCACAGCCACCACGCCCAGCAATGGACTCACTTTTATTAGGGAGAAGCATATCTTGAAACTTGTTAAATCTTTGAATCAACTTACAACATTTTTCTCTGGACTTACTTTTAGTATTTTCTAGCTTTAAAAATAGGCCAAGCATTCTTCTGATCAGATTCTTCTTTAATATGCTGGTGTTAAAACTAAGACATCAAACATTTGTCTCTTCACACTTAATTTGCTATGTACTTCAAACCTACCTCCTGACAAGTCAGAGGATTTTTTTAAATTTTATTATTTTTTTAAACTTTATTTATTATTTATGTTATGGCCAGCTCAGCCTGCCCTGGGGGTGGGGCTGGCAAAGCATGTGGTGCCGGGGATCAAACCACCGTCCTTGCAGCCGCCTAATCTTTCCTAAGCAGCAGGTGCTTTAGACCGCTTAGCCATCTTGCCGGCCAGGGAAGATGTTTTTGAATTAGAAGATTTTGCTGTTTTTATTCAGGTTTAGACTACTCACTTTATGTTCCATTTCTTACTGATCCCAGATAAGAAAGTGAAAGTTGGGAGTGGACAAAACATTCCAGGTGTAATAGTAGAGCCAGTGATTCTTTTAGGCAGTGTCTGTTCATACCGGGCTTACCAGCAGATCTGGTTTATTGCTAGAATTTAATCCTGTGCCATCTAACAATGTAGGCAGATGTCACTTGTCACAGTTGAGCACTTGTAATTCATCCACATTGAGATGTGCTATAAATGTTAAATAAAGGTACAAAGTACATATAAAGTAGATATTAGTTTACTAATGAATTGGAAAATATTTCATATTAACCATGTTTAAACTCCAAGAACTGAGCCATAGATTTAAAAATGAGTACACTCTCTTTAGTATGTTGGTAGCTTCATTTGGCATAAAATAAATTGTTATAGTAAATATTTTTAATTTTTTAGAACCATTAAAATCAGTATGGGAAGCCGGGTGTGGTGGCTCATGCCTGTAATCCCAGCACTCGGGAGGCTGAGGCAGGAGGATTGGTGCGAGTTTGAGACCAGCCTGGGCTACAAAAGTGAGCTAATGGCCAGCCTCAACTGCATAGCGAGACCCTGTCTCAAAAAGACAAAAAAAAAAAAAAACAAAAAAAAAACCTCAAAAAAAACAGTATGGGACTGGCACTGTGGTTCAGTGGCAGAGCCCTTGCATTAAATGTACAAGGCCCCAGATCATCCACTGTGGAGCAAGAAAAGCAAGAAAAACACCCAGACGGTAATAAAAACTCATGATGAAAATATATTTTAGTATTATTAGCTGAAAGAATAAGCTTGAGCACTCTGTTGCTTTAATCATTTTACATATTTAATGAATCAGCTTTGAAAATCTTTTTCTAGTGATTTCATTTCATTTCATTTCATGGCACCCAGTCAGTAGTTGTTGAATTAGCCTCCTTTACCAAGAAACAAAGCTCTGGTTATGCTTTGTTATAACCAGGTGGCAGAGATGTGTGGGTGTGCTCCAAATAACCAGATTAAGAGAGTTTACTTTTCTGTTCTACATCAACCCTACCACATAGGATTTTTAAGTTTAAAAGCTTAAGTTCACAAGTAGTTCATTTGCTATTCCTAGAAACTCCATAAAAGTTAAATAAAAAAGAATACAACTCCCTCTGTTCACAAGAATAATACTATTAGCTAGTTGAGCCCACATATTTTTTGAGCCTCATGTGGAATTTACAGCTTACGTGAGCTCATTTAATTCTGAGAACCTGTAGTATGAGTTCATTGTTAGTAACCTGAGGCCTAGAGAAATGAAGTAGTTTTTAGCAACATTCATATAAATTGTACATGGTCACCTGAGGTGAAAACAGGCATGTTTGCCTTTAAAGCCTAACTTCTTCCCCACCCACCAACTGCAGTTATCAATGAATATTTCCTTTTGAACCTGTTTATGAAAGAAAACTTGAAGATAAAATTAGTTCTATTTTTACATATTTATATTAACCACAAGGTAATCTAACCCTTCTGGACTAATCCAAGAACAGTGATCTTTTCTGACAGGCACATACATGTTTGTGTGGAGGCAAGCTCCTTGTCTCAAATTGATCATTTTGGTCTTTCAGAATTCAAAAGTGCTTTCCCTAGGTTTTTATGCAAAACACCCTGTCTCTACTTAGATACTCCCTCCCTTCCTCACAGGATACCCGGGCTGTTAGAACTAATTAAAGCTTGGATTTGTTCTCTTTAGTCACTTGGATTTAAAGTAAGTTCAGCTTTTAATTCCCATTTGTGCTCTTAAGCTGGTGCATTATTCTGTTTCTCCTGCTGTGCTCTATACCCTTTGATTCTTTTCAGTCTTTAAAAGAATACATCTTTTGTTGTTGTTGAGTGAAACTATTAACTTTTCCAATATATTTATAGCTAATATAGTGATTACAGAAGTTTGTGACTCTGTGTGAAGGGTACAACTTTTCTGTAACCTCTGTTGAAACTGCTTGCATAAGTAACAACTAGGAGAAATCTGTTTAAAATATATAAAAATTTAGCTTTGTATCTACTACCAGCAGCATACCAATTCCAAGAGAAAGTGAAGGTAGCTTTTACTTCCTTGTAGTCTGGTGTGGAAAGCAAGCTTTTGTCATAGAAAGTTATGGCTGAGGAGGTAGCTCAGTGGAATAAGTGCTTGCCTGGCAAGTACAAGGACCTGAGCTCAATTCCCGGTTCTGGGGGGAAAAAAAAAAAAAAAAAAAAAAGAAAGTTATCATTTAGGGGTGTTAGGCAATCAGTTCAGGCAAGAAGCACACGGAAGGAAACTTAGGAACTGTTTTTATAATCTCTTGCTTAGATTTAGGGCTTTTGACTTCAATGCCAATTCTTTTTTCTTAGTGTCCCTCGGTATGACCAACCTCCTCCTGTCACATACCAGCCACAGCAAACTGAAAGAAATCAGTCCCTTCTGGTACCTGCAAATCCTTATCATACCGCAGAAATTCCCGACTGGCTTCAAGTATATGCTCGAGCCCCTGTGAAGTAAGTGAAAATATAAGGCAGGTACTTTTTAGGGATCTGGGAGCTGCTTCACCCAAGTACATTACTACTATATTTTTCTTCTAATAATACTGGGCTTCTGCATAATACAGTATTGAATGAAGGATATCAGAACTTAGAAAATTTGGACATCACTGATTAGGAATACTAGTTTTTATTTTATTTATTACTATTATTGTTGTTGTTGTTGTTGTTGTCTTTTTGAGACAGGGTCTTGCTGTGCAGTTCAGGCTGGCCTTGAGCTCACTTTTGTGGCCCAGGCTGGTCTCAAACTCGCATTGATCCTCCTGCCTCAGCCTCCTAAAGGAATACTAGTTTTTTAGAACATTAATTTTTTAGTTCTTTGGATGCAGATCTCTGCTCTTAGCCATACAGTAATGAACTTGCATTCTTAGGGATTAATTTATAAAGTGATAAAAATAAGGATACATGGGTGAAAGAAGGCAAGGCTAGTTTAGGATTAGGAAGTCCTAATCTGTGAGATTGATTACATATTTATATCAAGTAAAATCTTAAGCTACATGAATGTCAGAAGTTCTATAAAATACTTAACAGGTAACTCTTTCATATATATAAATAATGGTTTCATATATATATATATATAATAGTTAATCATATGTCTTTATGTTTTACTAAACACTTAGCATACATTATCATGGTCCTATAAGAACTATCCTTGCCCACCTGAAGTAGGATTTTTTTTTTTTCTTTTTTTTTTTTTTTTGACTAGCTCAGGCTGCCTTAAGAGCTGGTCTATTGGGTCTTGTGGAGCTGGGTATCGAACTGCGATCCCATGCACCTGATTTTACTTGGCTAAGAGGAGCTTTAAACAACAAAGCTATCTGGTAAGACCCCAGGTAACTTTCTTTATGAAGGTTCACTAAGTATTTTTCTAATTTTTATTTAGGAATAGTTGCAGCCCAGCATGGTGGCACCTGTGTGTAATCTCAGCACCTGGGAAGCTGGGGCAGAAAAATAACTGAGTTCGAAGTCAGGCTGTGTGCTACATATGACTTAAAAGCTGGCCTGAGCTACAACTAAGACCCTATCTCAGAAAACCAAACGAATAATAATAGTAACAAAAACAAACAAGTGGTTATATTTTCCCATAAGAAAGAACATAAAGCTTTCTACAAAGCAATCAATCAATGCCTATTAATGAATTTGCCATTTTCAAGCAACTGAGTATGAGTCCAATGAAATATGTTTACCTTGTGGTTTTGCATACTGTGCTCTGATAGTCCTGGAATAAACACTGTAGTTGGACAGAAGACTATGCCAGACTCTAAGGATGTGGCAATGCCAGCTGCCCAGTCACGTTTTTTCCCTTTTATAAGGGTTTACGTATTTTTACATTAGGTAGATGACCATTTGAAATGTTAAATCATTTTCTAGAGAACCACTTGGGTAGGGCATATATAATAAAGGATTTTTAAAAACAAATTTGGTAGAATTTGCAAAGTTATTATTTATATTCTACAGTGATTTGAAAGGTAGTATTCTATAGGTATGTAACTTACTGTATTTCAAATTCTTTGTCTTGTCTTAGTGAATATTAACATTCATATTGTTAAGTTTCTCTTCCTTTCTGAATTTTTAATCAGTTTTTAAAATAGGAAAATTGGGGGGCCCAGCAGGATGGCTCAGTGGTCTAAAGCACCTGCTTAGGAAAGCTTGGGTGGCTGCAGGGACCCTGGCTCAATCCCTGGCACCACACCCTGCACCAGCCCTGCCCTCAGGGCAGGCTGAGTCGGCCATAAAAATAAATAAAACAGAAGTTCTGAAACAAGAAAGAAAAAAAGAAAATACATTTAAAATAGGAAAATTGGAGCACCATTTCCTGACCTTTTTTGAAGAATAAATTCCTGTAGTAGCTGCTGCCTGGTTCCATCTTAACATGTGGTCCACTCACCACTGAGGGAGGACTGAAGGCCTTCTAGGATATATGTCATTACTTTTTTTTTTTTTTTTTAATTTTTATTCTTGTTTCAGAACCGTTGTTTATTCACTGATTTTTATGGCCGGCTCAGCCTGCCCCGAGGGCAGGGCTGGCACAGCATGTGGTGCCAGGGATCAAACCACGGTCCCTGAAGCCGTTCAAGATTCCCCAAGCAGGTGCTTTAGACCACTGAGCCATACTGCCGGACCCCATATGTCATTACTTTTATGTGTCCTTTGCCACACTTTAAGTCTTTTACAGTAACTTAATCTTTTATTGTGAAGTTTATTCCCTTAAGATTTTTTTTTTTTTTTTTTGAGGCAGGGTCTCGCTATGCAGTTCAGGCTGGCCTTGAGCTCACTCACTTCTGTAGCCCAGGCTGGTCTCGAACTTGCACTGATCCTCCTACCTCAGCCTCCCAAGTGCTGGGATTACAGGTGTGCGCCACCACACCCAGCAAGATTTTTGTTTTTTTTTAATAAAAGTTTACTTATCCTCTGGAGAACTTAGCCTGTGATTAACGATTTCTCCTCCTCAGTTGTTTGCTACCAGTGACACAAATGACGCCCATTTTTGCTCATCATTTGCAAGAGTGTGGCTTAGAAATACTCACAGACACTGTAGAACTCATGACATTGGTGTTCATGCTTGCTAAACATTAGTAGTAAAGTAACAGGTAAACAGACATTCTTCTCAACCTGATGTAACAGATTTCCTTAAAAATGATGTGCATAGTCTGGCATGGTAGCCTGTACCTGCAGACTTAACTGCTCTGTAGGCTGAACGGGAAGATCGCCTGAGCCTAGGAGTTTGGGGCTGGCCCAGGCAGGACCTGGCTCACAACAAAACAAAAGGAGAAGATCAGGTGTCAAGTTAATAATCTAGTTATCTTAAGCTTATTGTTTGTTTAGTTATATAGCATTTGTAAAAATACACTAGTTGATTGCTATAAATACATGCTTATGTATGTGGTTTGCAAACATTGTTTTAAAACAGATACGACCACATTCTGAAGTGGGAACTATTTCAGCTGGCTGACCTGGATACATACCAGGGAATGCTGAAGTTACTCTTCATGAAAGAACTGGAACAGATTGTTAAAATGTATGAAGCCTATAGACAGGCTCTTCTCACTGAGTTGGAAAATCGCAAGCAGAGACAGCAGTGGTATGCCCAGCAACATGGCAAGAATTTTTAAGTTAACTTTTCAAAAGAAATTGTAAGTTTTATAAGAGCATTAAAATATTTTCACAGGCTTAAAAAGTGCAGATAAAAACCTTAACAAAGGCAGCTTACTTTCAGGAAATTATAAAATTTTAATTTCACGTGTATTTTGTTATTAGAAGTTTTCTTTAATTACAAAGTAAAAGTGAGTTTATTATTCTAAGAGCCAACATGGAACATATATCCAACTGCTATGCATTAGGGAACTGCTTTGAATATTTTTGATGGAGAAAAATGCAACAAGAAAAATGTCATAACCATATGTTAAACAGGAAATGATCATTTGGTAGCTTCTTATGGCAATACCTTTCTTTTCTTACCTTTTTTTTTTTGATACCAGGGGACCTTATGCTTTTAGGCACTTAGGCCACTGAGCTATGCTTAGGCCATCAATACCTTTAAAATAATTATGCTCTTTTTTTTTTTTTTTTTTTTTTTTTTTTTTTTTTTTTTTTTTTTTTTTTTTTTTTTTTTTTTAAAGATGTTTCCTGCTTAATGTGGAATGTTATTTGGAATGGGATGGATTGCCTATTATGGAGTAGTTCAAAAGACAAATAGGATTTGGAAGCTTTTTTTGTGATAAATTTCTCTATGTGGTATATGTTGTTACCCCTTTTCAAAATCTCAGTGTAAGGGACCCTTTTGAAGCATGTAGAGAGGATGTTCTGAGCAGTAAATTTTGGCATCAGGCCTTAGCCTGGGTGGGCAAGGTGTGTGCTGCTCTTAGCTGGCGCTCTGGCTTTGTTGCTCCTGCACTCTGGTGAGGGCTCGAGCAGCGCCAACCTGTCTTTTCACAGACTAGGCCAAATGTGACAGTCAGGGATTCCACAAGTACTCTTGGCCATAAGATCAGTTTTATATTACTTTTTTACCTTCTAAGTGTTTTTGCCACACAATTTTGAAACCATATCCTTCCTAGTTGTTCCCCTTTTGGTTTATATTAAAATATTGTTCATAATTACTATGTTTGATTACAGACAAATATATATGCTTCTAGCCTGTAAATCTCTAAAATTCTGTGAATTTCATAGCTTTTCAGTTACATTTACCTGAGCTGTAAATATATGTAAATATGTTTCTGGTTTTGGCAGTCTTCCAAAATATAAAGCACTCCCAGTTAAGACATAAGTGGATTTGAACTATTGATAAAATGTTAAGTGTTTGATTTTATATAACAACTTTATTAAATATATTTTTATGGAAACAATGTGTGGTGTTTGAATCTGTATTTTGCATGTAGGATGCTAGATTTTTCTGTTCAGAAAGCCCATAGGCCAAAGAAACAATGTAATGAAAGGAGTATTAAAAAATTAAAGAATGGCTAGTGCAGTTCTCACCGTTAGCCATAGACAGCAACGTCCATTTCGCATCTCCTAGGTCAGAAGCATTACTGTCATTACCAGCCCCAACCCCATTTCTTTCCTGTAAGATCTCTGCTTAGTGAAACTCCACTAGAGATTTTAGTTATTAAAAATACATTATAAAACTACTCATTGTTTTCAGAAAACAAGGAACATACCTAAAGAGATTAGCATGTTTCTTAAAAGCGAAATTCAAAATTCTGTGTCAACTGAAAATGATGCATCTTGAATAAAAAAGATTAGTTTCCATCATTCTTTTCTTTTTTTTTTTTCTTTTTGAGACAGGGTTCTGCTGTGCAGTTTAGACTGACCTTGAGCACACTTTTGTAGCCCCGGCTGGTCCCTAGCTCAGACCAATCCTCCTGTCTCAGCCTCCTAAGTGCTGGGATTACAGGCCTGAGCCACTAGGCTCCATTATTTAACAGTACCTCACAAACACTTCCAAATTCAATGAGCATTTGTTTTAATGTTAGGAACCAGAGTAAACTTTAATAGTTGACATGTTAAAAGAATAAACCTATGAAGAATACATTTTTTGTGTACCAAATGAAAAAATATACAATGCAGTGGAACTCAAATACATATACAAAGTGATTTTTTTGTGTGTGCATTTTTGATCAAGAGGTTTACATTCTATATTAAATCATGATATAAAAGAAGCATATATAGTTTCTGGTAAAGCAACAGAAAAACTCTTCAATATATTAAATATTTTAAAATAACTAGGAAGTCACAGTAAGAATAAGATCATATAAGTTAAATCAAGTCTGCTGAGTAATACTGTGCTTCAACAGACAGCTACATGAAATCATTAAAAAAATTTTCCATAAAAATGAAAATGAGCATCTCCAAGTAGAGTAAAACTACTACATGGTTTAATTATAACCCAGTAGGAGAATGTAATAAATTCAAGCAGAACACATGTACTCTCATCATAAATACACAAATACCTTAAATTTAACAGCATATTTAAAGACAAAAATCAGGAAACTATACATGTTAACCAAATGATATAACCATGCATACATATGTCTGCTTATTAAACACTGGAGTAAAGGAACTAAACCTTTGTGCAGTCTTCGAGGTGTATAGTATTTTATTCTGTTCTCATGGAAGCACTTTTGATGTTTGCATGGAAAAAAAAATTTAACTGACAGCTGGTCATGCACTTGTATTTTTAAGAGCTGGATTAAATTTTCTTCTTTTCTGATTGTTCAGTAGCTTCTGACTTTGGTGCAGGAAAAGCATGATGATACAGATGTCTGTGGGTTGCTGCTGCACTGTAAAGCTTGTATAAAGCCTAGAATGCAAGGATCAGAATTAGAAAGCAAGTTGCCAAATACCTTAAAAGTTTGCCTTTTTAGTTACCTTATGGAACTATAATTTAGCATGCTGAATTTGGGATTTCTTATAGCTTCACTGTATATGAGATATAAATGAGTATTTTTCTTCTGAGTGCAGCATTGTTATCTCTTGTGGAATGATCTTCATGGTAAATGTCTTCTTAGACTGCATTTCCTTCTACCTGTGTACTTCCTAGAGTAAAGCTTTCCAACTACCATGCCTCAGGGCTGTGTGGACCACTCATATTGTGAATATTATCAGTTTTAGATAAGTTACAAAAGCTTATCTAAAACTACCAATATTTCCCAGAATAGGTCGAGTTTTATTTACTATTCTTTCTGGATATGATCAAGCCACTAAGTTTGGTCATATCACAGGCCATCCTGCTTCTGAGTCCTACCCTTGAGTCCCTGGCTTCACATGCTTTCTTGCCTTGCTTCAGTCACTTGGTTTGTATCTTACAAACACTCAGAAACACCACCTCAGAAAACTTCCTCATTGAAACTACCTCTGATTGTTCTTTGTGTTCTTTTTAACAGTGTTGGAATCCCAGGAGTTTTAGCAAATTGTGTATTGTTTTATTTAGGTGCCCATAAATATCTCGTCCCCCACCCAGCTAGTGTGTGAGTCATCTCCTCCTTGACTTTTGCATACTGAACTCTCAGTTCTCACTAACAAGTCTAATTTAGTTGTAGAGTGTGTAAAAATTTTTGAGGGTTTTTTTTTTTTTTTGCTTTTTGAGATAGGGTCTCGCTATGCAGTTCAGGCTGGCCTTGAGTTCACTTTTGTAGCCCAGGCTGGTCTCGAACTCGCAGCAATCCTCCTGCCTCAGCATCCCAAGTGCTGGGATTACAGGTGTGTGCCACCATGCCTGGAAATTTTTGAGTATTTTTAAGAGATGGGGAAAAGCTTTAGATCTTTTAGTAACCTATTCCCAAGAAATATCATTAATGTTTTATATTTGTCTGTGTTGCTACTTTCAAGAAAGGGGAAAATTGTTAGTTTTTTGAGTGAATTTTTATTTAGTTTTACATAATATTTATTGACTTATAAATTTTGACTGCATGATCTGTGTTTGATTGGAGGACATAATCTAGTTACATGGTACAGTAGAAACCAAGGAAAAAAGTATGTGGTGCTTCTGCAGTTGCTTAAAGTCCAATTTGAAGATAATAACCTAAATGACTCCCCAGAGGTCATTCCTCTTTGTTTAAAAACTGCTCACTTATGAATGCTCAGACCCTTTCTTTGCATACTTCAGCATATGAAGCAGCACAGTAGAAGAACTGAACAGTGGTGTACAGGCCAGAGCTGAGGTGTAGATGTAGTGGCTAGGCTAGGAACTTGCTTCAAGTGGTGTGAGTAATTGCTGAGAGTCAAACATGAAAACAACTACAGCTGCAGCTAGAACTTCAGTACTTAAATGTACTCAGTCCTTTCAACTGCTTGCTTTACTTGGGAGTTTAAGAACTTGGCGAAATTTTTACACATTCTATACTCTTTCAGATGATCAGTTCCTTTTGTGTGTGCAAAGTGAATTGTATATACTTGGGATATGTTAAAATTTCATAATTAAAAACTAAGACATAAGAATAGTAGTTACTAAAGACTAATCCTCAGTACACTGATGTCTTTTTTTTTTTTTTTTTTAAACTAGGGATTGAACTCAGGCCCTTATGCTTGCTAGGCAAGTGCTGATTCTATTGAGCTATCTCCCCAGTCCCCTAATACTTTTTTTTTTTTTTTTTCCAGAACCAGGGATTGAACTCAGGATCTTGCACTTGCCTGGCAGGCACTTGTGCCCATTAGCTATCTCCCTGACCCCTACATTGATATCTTTTAATGAATGCCTAGTCATTTATAAAATAAAAATGCTTCAATGTTTATAAATACAGAGCTCTTAAAATAAAGTTCAGCTTACCTCATTTGTGCTTCCCTGTGGCAAAGGCAGTTTAAAAAAGAGAAAAGAAAAGTATATATTGGGCTTTATTAATAGCATTAGGATATTCAACTTTGTTTATAATAAACATTTAATTTGTTTAATTTGTGAGCATTTAAGAACAAATACTCCTGTAGATGTTTAGAGTGTATATTTTATCAAAAATCTTTTTACAAATAAAAATCTGTAAGATTTCAGCATCATATTCTAGGAGGGTCCTGAGATTTATCTCAAACAGTATATTTTCAACTTTTTGTGGGTGAGGGGCTGCTTCACACAGTGATAGTTAGAGGACCCAGCTTTTACTTCATTCTCATCATTAGTTTATTTCAACTAGGTTTAAAGTGATACATTAAAGGCATCAGTTACAATTCTATTGTGGAATATACAGAGGAATATTCACCTTGGAAAACTGTAGCAATTCCTTGTTACCTACAGACCAAAAGGTTGAGATGTCTTAAATTGAACATTTTATAGAAATTCTCACCTTTTAACTTCACTAAATTTTCATGAACTAAAGACATTTAAGAGTGCTACAGTGAGTTGATCACTGTTTTAATGTGGGTTTGTAACTTTTTTAAATCATTTGGCACAGCATCTCAAAAGATAATTTGCAGTAATTTATTACCATTTCTAGTTTGTGCTAAAAAGGACTGGTATGATGACTTAGATTCATATATGCTATTATGGTTTGTATACTCCTAACACAGTCAGTGCTAGTCAAAGAGACCATTATGTGCCTTAACTTAATCAGTTGATAAATTCATGCATCTACAATATTTGAATGGCAGTGGAACACCCATCTCTAACAAAACAAACAAGGGGGATATAAATGAAGGATATTATGTAGTGAAAAAAATAGGATATACAGCTGCCTTCTCTTAGTTCAGTGAGATTTATACGAATAGTATTTACACATGCCTGCATCTTGTACTCTGAATAACTACTACAAAGACAACAATATATATTTATTGTAAATGTCCTACTAACCTGTTTTGAAACTCTCATTGCTATTTCTCACTAAAATTAATAAAATGAACTGAAAAATCTTTTAGTACTTTTGAAAAAAAACCCCACTGTCTATGTATTAAAAAAAAAAACAAAAAAAAAAACACTGAAATATGAGCTGGTAAACAATGTAGGACTCTATACATTTTCATTTTGCCATGATGCCAGACTATAAAATTTCAAAGATTGCAGCTGAAGTCATATTTATCTGTATACTTTTCAACATCTGGTGCAAAGCCTGTTACACAGATGACATTCAAATGGGTGCTGAATTTAGTGGAAGAAAATTAAGCGTTCATTACCTGGTCCCACAAAGCTGCAGCCACCTGGTCTATGACGGCGCCAAGCTCACGGTACTCTCCAGAGTACCGGATGTATGCCCAGGTGCACAAGGTGATGAGGGTCAGTCCCATGATCATGTTGCACAGGCTGGCTATGATGTCCAAGCCAATGAACCCAGTCACCCCAGCAATCACATATGTGATAAAGATGACGACAAACAGTGTGGCTGGGGTGCGAGCTGCATGGAAGATATTTTTGCTATCGTTGTGCTTAATATACTGGATGTAGAGTTCATCAATTTCATTCTCCAACTGCTGCAGGTAACGTCGGCTAAACTCTTCCCCACCCATCTTCTTCACCCCTCGGAAGAGCTTCACAGATTCTTCTTTAAGTTGCAGATGCTTGGTCTGCAGGTCATTTGGGGCCAGAAATGGTTTGTCTCCTCCACAAATCTGTGTCAGGTGGGCAAGTATGTAAATGAACAACTATCAAAATTCTTCATTTAGCTAGATGACCTCAAAACATTAGTATAGTCATAGCAGCAGGAGGATGTTAGAGTCAACGGTGGAGTGCTTTTCTATCACCTGGTGACCTTACAGCTGTAATGAAGTGCAATGCGATCCTTTTTCACTATGGTGATGCAGCACTTCTAACTCCTGTATAGCACAGCCAGACATCGACATCACAGGTTCAAGTCTCACCTGGGCAACTTAGCAAGACCCTCCTAAACTTTAAAGAAACAAAAATAAAGCAGTACAGGGCTTTATTTTCTTTAATCTTTCTCTCGTACTGTTTGGCCTCGTAGTGATCCACCTGTCTCAGCCTCCCCAGTGCTGGGATTACAAGGCATGCACCACCATGCCCAGTTGTTTCACTGGTTGGCAAGGTATGTGGTACTAGGCATCAAACCTGGGTCCTTCCACTTGCCAGGCAGGTGCTTGGACTGTTGATCTATCTCAACCCCCAAGTTTGCACCGCCACACCAAGAAATTAAATGTACCTGCACACAGAAATAGCATGTGCAACTATGTACACTGCATTAATGCATAATTATTTACTGTAGTTTTTAGCATGATAGTATATTTCTACTTATGAAAAGTTGACTGTGGTGTGCTGTGCTGTGCTGTTGGCAGCAGCCACATCCATCCCTTGTGTTTACCTTGGCTCTGGACTGTCCTGAGACTATTGAATGACCTGTCACATTCAGGTTTTTTTTGTTTTGTTTTGTTTTTTTTGCGGGACCGGGGTTCAAACTCATGACCTTGCACTTGCCAGGCAGGCACTTGTGCCTCAGAGCTATCTTTCCAGCCCGATACATTCAGGTTTGTATAAGTGTGCTGCATGGCATCTGCAGTGACCAAATTTCCCAGAACACTACCCAGTTGTTAAGCAACACATACCAACAGGAGTCTGCATGTTTGTCAACCCACATTTTTCCACCCCCAGATCTGTGAGGCATAGCTGAAGTGTAAAGTGGCTTATATAATAAAGTCATTCTTAACTTTTATTCTCTTTTTAATATGGAAAGTACTGTCTATGACCTAATCCCAGTCCCTGACACTGAAAAGGCACGACCTTTGTGAAATCTGACTTGCAAATTGAATTCATTCATAGAATGAACCTAGAGCCAAGAGACTGCTTCTAACCCAGTTCCTTCAGGAAATCTTGCTGCGCTGAAATAATTTTCACTAATGAACATTAAAAGAATCATCAGTGCTACAGAGCTCTCATAGTAAAGTTGTGTACCAAAAAGTCTTCCTTGGGAGTTTCATTGACTTGATACTGCATGGAGCTTGGGGAATGTTTTCTTCCAGACTAAGTGGGAACATATTAAATGTTTGAAGGCCAGGCATGGTGTTGCATGCCTGTAATCCCAGCACTTGGGAGGCTGAGGCAGGAGGATCAGTGCGAGTTCGAGACCAGCCTGTGCTACAAAAGTGAGCTCAAGGCCAGCCTGAACTGCATAGCGAGACCCTGTCTCAAAAAGACAAGAAAATTTGAGCCACATATTTTCAATTCTTGAAAAGTTACAAGGTAAATCTCAGTTAACTATGCCATTCACTTTGGTTATTTTAGATTTAATTTTGTGGAGGATGCTTTCATTCTGATTGTCCTCTCCTTACATCATAAATGCCATTCTATGTAGTCCCACATTTCCCATGCACCTAAGACTCCATAATTTTGGATATAACTTTGTTTTTAGGGAGAAAAAAACCTATCTCATTCATTAAAGCTAAAAATGAGGAAATGTGGTATATAGCAATATTAGTCCTTGCTATTTGCATGTGTAACAGTATATGTAGGGGAAGGGATGAATTCAATGATAAAAAACTGGCTTTATTTAAAACAATATTTAAAATATTTCCTTCTTACCTCTTCCATCTTTCTGTTGTATGTGTCCTTGGCAGTTGCAACGGCTGCTAAATTGTTAGCTTCTGCTGTTGCCTTTAGACAAGGTATAAATTACAATGTAAAATGGGTTCGTATTCTTTAAAGTTCCCAGGCAGCTCACATTTCAGAGCACCATGTGCAAGAAATGTACAGAAAAACAAAAGTCACCAGATAATTTGAGACGTGCAATATTCCCACTATATTTTTAAATTAGATTAAAATTTCAAGACACAAAACCTAGTTTTTTGCTCAATAAATTATAATTGTAAAATGAATTTTCGTTTAGACGGTTTTTCCTCTCAAGAAGTAATTATAATTTCTCATCCAATACGGTGGGTAGAATGGGGTTCCTCTAAATCCAAGTTCATGGGAAATACTGTGTATCACTGACCGACAAATGGAAATATAACCCACATTTTGAAAAAAATACATAATAAGCATCACAGATACCAGTGAGCCAGCATTGTAGAAGTACAGGATGGAACAGTGTTCACTAGAGACAGGGAAGAGCAGAGGAACAGAGCAAAGTGAAGTGGGACACTGGGGACCAGGAATGACGCTGGAGAAAGCAAGAGCGGGGTGGAGGGGCCGAAGCACAGTGGATGGACATGACCTGGGTCACTTTCATACATTTCTGAAATGAGATGGAATATGAATTCCTAATTAATAAATAACATTCTTCCTGCTTGCCTAGGGAGTTAACTATTTAGGAAATAATTTTATAATAAATCATTCTAGCTGTATTTTTAAGTTATGATGGACTGGCATGTATGTGAATTGAAGTAGGCAAGCCTAGCATTAGTGAAAAGTATGTTTTAAAGCATCATGCCTCCTTATAAATACCTGTAACATGGATTTGGGATGTGGTAATTCTTCGCCTTGATAGATCTTTATGTAAGCCTAAGAATAAGAAAAAGACCCATTAGCAAGTAATTCAACTCAACATTTCGCTAATTACATTAAATTATACTTGAAGTTCTTGACAGTTCAAAACTATTTTCAGGAACTTACAGTTATTATCTCTTTCTCATATTGTACTGTTTGCTTTTTTAGTTCATGTTTTTCCATTTTCCCACATGTTCTTTTCCCACATCTCCAGGTGACAATCCTGCCCTTCTATCATCTCAACTCATCTTTAAAACTTGCTCAGGACCAGCCAGATAGCTTAGAAGATTAAGCCAGGGGCTGGGTTTCGATCCCCAGTGTGCCATGTAGGCCCTGCCCATGGGGTGTGCTGTGACAGGAATGAAACTGGGCATGGTGGCACGTCCCTGTAATCCCAGAGCTCGGGAGGCTGAAAACAGGATGAATCACTCTCAAGTCCAATCTGTGTAGTGGGAACCTGTAGATCCTGTACTAAATACATGTAATAAAAAATACATTTAAAGAAAAAACTATGCTCAAATATTTTTCTGTTGTTTTATTTTGCTTTGTTTGGAGACAGAATCTCACTATTCTAGGCAGACCTTAAACTCAACAATCTTCCTGTCTCAGCTTCCCAAGTGTTGAGATTAGAGGTGTGTGCCACCATGCCTAACTAAAACGTGAATTTTAAAAATTAATATCTTGGAGCAACAATCCAGAAATTACACTGAAATTCTTCAATAATACATAAGTTAGTAAAAAGTAGTGAATGGTAATTGGGATAAATTAGTAAATGCAAATTTAAAATAATTCTGCTTCAAATTAGCTCTCAGCATAGTCAGCAGGACATGTGGAAGAATTTTATCCCACAAATAGACATAGTCCTGGAGAGATAGCTCAGCAGCTTAAGTACCTGCCTCACAAGTACAAGCTCCCAGGTTTGATCCCCAGCACACACACACACAAAAAAGCATAGTCCCTCTGGAGAAAAATCTTTAGAATGAAGGTAAAATGCAGTAGTAGTTATGGGCCTTGGAAAACACTCTGCCAACAACACAAAGATCTCAAGATATATTTCCTTCAAAATAAAAGAATTGTAAAGTCCCTCAGGAGCTTCCTCAAAAGAAAATAAACACAGAAGCGAGCATCTTTGGGTCTAAAGCCTTTCTATGGTCCCCTAGGTTACACTGTACGCTTTTACGTGTGGGCAGCAAATCCCAGGCACATATGCACAGTGCTCTGGAACTGAGGGATACCTTGAAGTACTCCACCAGACCGCGGCAGGTGATTTTATTCCCATTGATCTCTTTGATGTCGAGGTTCTCAGGACTAAGTAACCAAGGAATCAATATTTTCAAATTTTTGATGAATTCATCATCTATTTCTACAAGTAAAAGCAAATACTGTAAGGAACCAAGGAAAAACAGTACTGACAGTGATCACTACTGATAATGAGCCAGAAAATTATTTCTCTGTGAAACAGTATAGGAGCAACTATTATCAAAGAACAATTTTTGCACAACTGTTTATATATTCAGATTTTCTTTCCTAAAGACAAGCACTCAGATGCCAGTTCTCTGGAGAACAGCATGGCCAGGTGATATGATATCCTGGGTAGAAACTAACTGAATTGCAAGATTCAAGGTGGAACGGAAAAATACTAAAGTAAACTTTAAAGGTGCCTAAGGAAACAGGGAGGCAAGTTAGAACATTTCTGTGCACAAAAAAGACTTAGCAGTAATCCTTTAAATTATAAGGGCCTTATTAAAATGGAACTTTTAAGCCAACTGAAGCCAGATTTTCTTTCTCCCAGGCTAGTTACTTTGCTAAACTCACAACTTACCAGATAGCTATAACCAGTTTTGCACATCAATGTATGTGTAGACATGTCGGTAAAATCTGACAGAAAGCAAATATTAATAAAAGTAGGATTCTGTGTTTGCATGGCCTGTCTTCAGCACTCTCCCTGAGCTCATTCATTACAACTCTATCGGTTAACTTAAGAAACTGGTATTCAACATAATGGAACAAGCCAGAGTGCATTTCTGTCCCAGTAATGGACTGTTGTTGAAAGCCTGCTCCTCCCCTGCTTGTTTACAGCTCCTAACTCAAGAGAAGAAAGACAGGTTTTGTGGAAGCCGCCTTCTTCTTTCTTCTCCTTCTTCTTCTTCTTCTTTCTTCTTCTTTTTTTTTGTCCTTTTGAGACAGGGTCTCGCTATGCAGTTCAGGCTGGCCTTGAGCTCACTTGTGTAGCCCAGGCTGGTCTCAAACTTGCACTGATCCTCCTGCCTCAGCCTCCCAAGTGCTAGGATTACAGGCGTGCTCCACCATGTCCGGCCAATGGAAGCCTTTTTTTTAATGTAATTTATTCAAAACACACTAAAGCCATTGGGTAATTGCACAGTATCAAGAATCTGTCTTGATACTCTGGGCTGGAATTCATTAGTGACAGTGAAATTATAGGATCTGGGCAACCATGGATTAATGTGGGTCTACTGCTATCTGTTCTGATCTAAGAAGGTAATTATTTTGAATGTGTACAAAAACAGTATTGATCATGAAGAAACTAGGACTCTATTTATAGTATTAACTGTCAAAATTAAATATAAGGTGTCTGAGAATAGATGCCATAGCTGTAAGGGAAAAAAAATTTTTTTTTTTGTCTTTTTGAGACAGGGTCTTGCTATGCAGTGCAGGCTGGCCTTGAGCTCACTTTTGTAGCCCAGGCTGGTCTCGAACTTGCAGCGATCCTCCTGCCTCAGCCTCCCAAGTTCTGGGATTATAGGCATGCGCCACCACGCCCAGCTGGGAAAAATATTTTTAAATCTCCCAATTTCTAAAAACTGAACTGAGGGGCTGGGGAGATAGCTCCATGGCACAAGTGCCTGCCTGGCAAGTGCAAGGTCATGAGTTTGAACCCCGCCAAAAAAAGAAAGCAAAAAGAAAACTGAAGTGAGGTTGTTCTTTTTATGAAAGCAATTTTAAATGCTCCTGACCAGAACTTTCTTGAAAAACTTGTTATTGTCTAACCTCTATCACAATGTAGGAACTCCATAGTGATTCAATAAATGCCGAAACTCAGTGGTATAGTCAGTGCTAGCTTAGAAGTAAGAAAGCCAAAAATGTTTCTGTGCTACCTTGGAGTTGATGAAAAGTACATCCAGAGTCCAGTGACTCTCAGGGAAAGACCACTTCTGTTTCTGTATACCCTCACCGCCACACCTTCCCTTTTAAAAAACAGGGTAAGCTCTTCTGGAATATAAACAGTTTACCTCAATTAAAGAGATAAGTGCATATTCTAAGTATGTACTATAAGAAAAACACTGCATTTCTGTTTTGTGAAAATTGGTTATTTAAAAAAGGTTTCACTTTTAGTGAAATTTTTAATAATTTATAATTAAATTCTTCACTATCACCTTTAAAGATCCTAAAATCAGTTCTATACAATATTTCTTTCAGCCTCTTCATTGTGCAATTTAATAAGTACAGCATTCAATTTTGATAGATGTTTTTCACTTTTAATGAAGTAAAAATTAAGTGGCACTGCTTGGTGCACAGAGGTGGGAGAGGGTAAGGGCAGCCGCCTGCAAGAAGCCAGAAGTTGGTCTGTTTTTGCAGGCTGTACACACACTCCACACAATCCTTTGGGTCATTGAGGAGAAACTCTAGGGTCAGCCCCAGAGTCTCCATTCTCCTGACAACCTGTAATCATCAGCCTGACCTCTGTGGATGCACTAAACTGGCAGTGAAAAGCCCAGGAAATAAAATGATTTTTTTCTCATCAGGTTAAACAATCTAACATATTCATTAAAAGGCAGACAAACCTTTTAGTTTTCCATCAAAGTTCGGATTGGTAGCTACTTTTAGGCCAGGATGAGGTAGCAGAAAACAGGAAATGTTGGTAAAACAGGAGTGGATGTGCTTTCGAACATTCTGTAGTTCTTCATGCTGGTTCCCTGAGACCTGCAATAAATTGTTCTGAAGTTTAAATTTACTTGAAACATAAACAAGGCAAAGGAATTCCGTGGCATCTTATATTTGCTGTGCTTGGTCCCACAATCACAAAAATGACATAATAGGGCTGCTACTAAAGAGAGAAAAGTCGGGTGAAATTGTTCTACATAGGCACAATACATGCAGTTCAGTCATTACAGTTAATAAGTGTCTGCCCTTACGCACTACTCAGATGGGCCTTCCCATTTTGAGTGCAAATTAGTGGGGTTTTACTCCAGTTCCTACAAATTCAAATTTTATTTCAAAGTGCTCATAGAGGATGCAGTAGATCATAAGAGGTTCCTACCTTTTTCAGAACATGTGCATTACTGCTTGGTAGTACACACTTAAATTCTAGAGCAGTATCTGAATGGTTGTTTACTTGGAAGTCCAATCACTCCCTTCTGAAGTTGTGCTGAAGTATAGACAAACTATTCTAGAATTAACTATAAACCTAAAAAGACAGGTTTATAGGTCCTGATACTCAAGGTGTATTTTTGAAACTTCAGCCTTCCTCCAGATTTCTCCCAAGATACTTTTTTGTGCTATCTGCTCAATAGAAAGCCAATTCACAAAATAATATGCTATCATATCTTAGGAAGTAGAGCCCTTCTGAGACTGACTTGGGGAAATTCAAAATTAGATATTTCTTTAAACCGCTACTAAAAACATATCCATATATCTGTACTATCAGTCTTAAACTGATAATTCTTCAAAGTAAAGGATTTATCTTTAGGAACAATTACTTAATTGGTTTCTATGAAAGAATTCTATCTTTATCAAACTTATTAATGACATTTAAGTTTTAACTCTTATTAATCTTTGACCTTAGAGATCTTATTAGGGAAGGATGAAATGAAACTTAGCTATTAAATAGCTAAGTGGTAAATCTTTCAAAAATTAGATTACTACACGTAGAATTGTCATGTGTCCAACTATATATCAACTGACCTTGAGGCGTTTTTCCAAGAATTTGGCACCACCATCAGCCCCATATGAAAATTCATATGGGAAACTCCAGTCTCGAACAAGAAATATCAAACTCTGAAAAGCGATAAGAAAGGATTTGATGCTTCCATCTGCTTTTTCTTGAAGCAAATTTTAATGTTATTGCTATTTGACTAGTATTCTTTACCACATCATTGAATTAAGAAGAAAACTTTGAAAGCCTCTGAGCAGTCTCTCTGAGATCATTAATGTTTCTACTAAGGGTGAGTGGAGACCTGCCTGCTGACTATGGAAACCAAGGTACTGCCCACACAGCTAAGAGACAGGCGACTCGAACCGGTTCAGGGACCCATGTAATTGCAATCAGAATGTAGATATCACATGTTATATTCTTTTATCTCTCATTTGGTCTAGTTCCACAAGTTTACATTTAATTCTCACCTCAGTCCTTATGTCATCTTTTGTATATGTGAAGCTCATATTTCTCATTCAGTGGTCTGGAGAACATTTTTTCTTTCTTTTGTCATTTTGAGACAGGGTCTCACTACACATAGGCTGGCCTTGAGCTCACTTTGTAGCCTAGGCTAGTCTTGAACTTGCAATGATCTACCTGCCTCAGCTTTCTGAGCACTGGATTCCAGGCTTGTGTCACCACTTCTGGCTAGAGAGCAATATTTCTTATATTCTTACATTTTAATGACAGTTTGGGCCCTTTCTACTTCACTTCTTTTTGGATGTAAAATCCTTATATCTTTTGTCAGGACACACTTCTTAGTGTATAATCATGGATGTTTCTTATTTTACTAAGACAGAGCCCCTCTTTCCTCTCTCTGTTCTGTGGTTCTTGTGAGGAGACAGCATTTTTATACCCATGCCTACTATATTTAGATAGATGCCAATTTTTGCTAAAAATTTTCTCAAAATATAATTGTTTGAATTTGAAACCTAAAGCATGCATTTTTAAAATAGAAGTTAACTAGCAATCAATTTCTGCAAAATAGAGGTTCATGAACCAGAATAAATACAACTAAGTCTATGGTTTGGGCTGTATTTTACAATTTTTTTGAAAGATTTCAGTCTCATTTCTTGTTTATACTGGACATCTCTGTTATTAGAAGAAAAAATAAGAACCATGTGTAGGACAGAGTTAAACATGAAGTCAATTTTTTCAAAATAGTAGCTTATAATAGCAATCAGGAGGTAGATGGCAGTGTTTGAGCTCCTTGTCCCCTGCCTGATGCACCAAGCCAGTGATGCGCAAGGGAACAGCTCTGACCAAAAGAAGTCTCGATGTGCAGCATTTTCCAGGTTCTGTGGAGCAGTATATCACTCTGGATAACTTCTAGCTACTGATGGTTTAATAGCTGGCCTATATAATTCCTAGATACTTAATAATTGATTCTCCTGAGTCGTATGAACTAATTACACCATCGGGTAATTTGACCTTTATTTTTGGGAATATATGTTTTTAGACAGGGTTTAGCTATGTTGTAGGCTGGCCTTGCACTCACTATGTAGCCCAAGCTGGCTGCAAACTCATGGTCCTTGCCTCAGCCTCCCAGAGTGCTGTGATTATAGGCATGTGGCATTATATCCATTTAGACCTAGTTTTTATGTAAGTCTATTAGACTGCTTGGTTGGAAGTAGGTGGGCCATGTAGTAATTACTTTTGGAATTTAAACTGGATGTTTCCACTGCTTGTTTTGGTTTCTTCTGATGATTTGTACAAATTCTTCTCTCATGTTTTTGCTTTATTTTGAATTGCTTAAGAAGTGTCCTACAAAAATATAAAAGCCCAAGGAGCCTCCAATTCAGTCCAAGCTGCCCCAAAGACTCATGAGTGGAAGTCCTTTAGACTAGCAAACAACTTATGCAAAAATAGTTAAACATTTCCCTGTGCCCCTACAAGCCTTCAAGAGAACAAGAGAACACTTTATGTACCATAAGATAGGGTCAGCTATTATCAGATTATTGATTGCACAGTGCTCAATGGCCTCTGCTTGCTTAAGCAACAGTTTTTATGAGCACACAGGTCTGGCTAACACGTAGGCCTACATCAATGCTTTAACCTCCTCATGGAAGAATTTCTGTCCCTAATTTTTATTGCACTATAACCCAGTCTGTGCAGTAAAAAATACTACTAGAGTGACAGTGTCTATTATGGTCATTTTTTATAGATTAAAATGATCAAAAATACAGTTAAGAGGAGCCCTATAAAAAGAAACAAAATACCAACTTATTAGTTTCTTCAATTTGTAAAGTCCTCAAAGCAAACTGACTTCAAAATATTCTCATTCTCTCTCTCTCTCTCTCTCTCTCTCTCTCTCTCTCTCTCTCCCCCTCTCTGTCTGTCTCTCAACATATCGTGCCTCTCAGGTTTATTTGTACAATAAGCACAGAACACCAGCTCCCCACAGATGGCACCCCAGGGGTCACACCAGTCCTTTAGACCTCCCATTTTTATATCAGCAGATGAGAGGCTTTTACTGTGGAGCCTTCATGGGGGTCTGGGCACCTTTGGGAGCCTGAGCTTTGGCTAGAGCAAAAACCAGAGGCTGGGCTTTGGCTGGAGACTGGGCCTTTGGCCTGCAAGGCCTGTGACTTTTTTTTTTTTTTTTTTCTTTCTTTTTGTCTTTTTGAGACAGGGTCTCACTATGCAGTTCAGGCTGGCCTTGAGCTAACTTTTATAGCCAAGGCTGGCCTTGAACTCACACCCATTCTCCTGCCTCAGCCTCCCAAGTGCTGGGATTACAGGCATGCACCACCACGCCCTCTGCTCAGGCCTGTGATTCTTGACAATGAGGGCATGGATATACTTCCCAACCTTGAGGTGGGCAATATAGGCAAGTCAAGCAAGCCTGCAGTTTACACCCTTTGGGATGATCTTGAGCTTGACCTTCTTAGGCTTGACAAAGTCCATGATAACCTTGGTGCATGCACTCATGGCCTCTCAATTTTGTCTCAGT
The DNA here is from genome assembly GCA_004027025.1 of Myocastor coypus. Classification (NCBI taxonomy): domain Eukaryota; kingdom Metazoa; phylum Chordata; class Mammalia; order Rodentia; family Myocastoridae; genus Myocastor; species Myocastor coypus. The sequence goes on along the minus strand of PVJA010030327.1, from coordinate 508 downwards.
TTTATCTTCGTAACTCATTTTATCCCTTTAATTTATTCTGTTCTCTCCCCTGACAGCCTAAACATTCTACTCTTTCCTTGGAAATTTTCACAGGAAGGGAGTGGTCACATTGCCCATAAAGTTATCTACAGAAGCTGAATGTCCCCATCTATAGCTAAGTTTTAGGGAATTTCTTTTAATCTAGAAAACAAAAATTGCTGCAGAAGTCAGGATTTGTTAGATATTTACTGTCCAGAACTATCAGTTCTGTTCCAACTAGTTTACTTGTTAGACTTTCACATGGAAAAATTGTTAAAAGTAGTAGGATAAAACAATCAGGAGAATGTTTAAATGACTCAGCTGTTCATTTAAAAAATACATTTTATGAACTGAATGGCCTTTAGGAAGAAAGGAAAAACAAAAACAAAAAACCCTACAGAAGGCCATTTTAAAAGACTTTCCCTTAAAAGTGAATTGAGTAAATATTCAAAGTTTCGAACAAAATAAAGATGAATCAATGAAAATTTCA
>PVJA010030326.1:0-25879 GCA_004027025.1 Myocastor coypus | reverse complement strand
GGGGAGGGGAGGGGAGGGAAGGGGCGAGAGGCCATGAGAACTGCCAACTACCAGCAATGCAATAGAAGCAAAACCACTTCAGCTGTTTGAAGTTCACTTGTTGTCACAGAATTCCTCAATTGCTGGACATAGAACTACGAAAAATTTACCTTGTTGGATATTATACATGCTTTCTTCCCATCCTCTTCTATTTGGAATGAAAATGCTTGCCATTTTTAAAATCTTTTATTCATTTTAAAGAGAAAAAATAAAATATCAATGAAACAGTTTCAAAACAGGTTACTGGGAGTTACAATAATTTAATAAATTCTATATTGTTGTTTCAATGATAGTTATTCAGACAAAAAGATGTAGTCATATCATGTCTAAACAATATTACTACAACGATTTCTTTTCATTGAACTAAGAGAAAGTATCTGTATCTCTATGCTATTTTTTATCCTTACAAATCGGTCCTTTATTTATATTTCCCTTTTTTTGTTGTTTTGTCAGAGATGGGTGATCCACAGCAGTTACAGAAGTTGAATTTCGAGAAGTTTTTAAAGGACCTTTTCACGCTTCAAGCCAGTCTAAAGATTGTAAGCACTTAATTTCAGCAAAATGACCTTATATAATCCAATAATCCATAAGAGTAGTGGGCTATTAACAGAATTAGCAACTGTCAAGAGTTGTTGACTTCAGTCTTTTACAGCTCAGCATATTAATATGGCATTACTTTTTATATGTCATGGTTACAGTATTCTGCTGGATGGTTAAGACCAAGATAAAGCAAGACCTGTATAATTAAAAGTCGAACTGTTGTATCTGACAAGGTCAGTAAAATCCCCTCAGGATTTACCATGAAACCATGTACAGTGCCTTGTAGACCTTACATCAGTGTCAGCCACCTGGAAGAGTCGTGGTCATTGCTTGACCAAGTTGCTCTCTGTGAAAGCTTCAGAGAATTTTTTCTCTCTAGGTGACTCTCCTTAGGCACACAATACATTGTCAATCACTTTCCTCTGTGGCCCATAGTCTCCTTGATCAGAAAATTTGGGAAGCAACTGAGTTACAGGATGTCACAGCATAGGTTCCTTTGTGTCCCAAGTTGTTACTGATCTTGAAGAACTAGGGCCAAAATATTGACTATCCTGGTAGACTATTTCTTTAATTTTTGATCTGCAAATTTTAGCAACTAAACATCCAGAAGTGAAACAATGACATTACCCTGTAATAGAGATATTAGAGCTTAATATTACCATCTTTGTGAATATCAAACATCTTATACATAATATGGAGCTGATATTTTCCAACAACCATGGATATTCTAAAATTTAAATTTACAAAGAATATTTTAAAAGTATACATTTTTACACAGAAATTTAGAAATCAAACCATACATAACTGTAGTGGGACAATCCTATGACATTTTTTTCTTGTCTCTTATTTTATTATTTTTTTTACAAACATTTACCTTAAGGAGAGTATAGCAATAATTGATATGACATTAGAAGCAGTGTGTTTCTAGAAGAACAAAATGATAGATATTTCAACCATGGTTTTAGCATTAAACATTTCTATCCTCAGTGTAGTTGCTTAGTTCACAGACATCAGCATATAGTTGGTCATACTGAGCATTCTCCCCATTAGCTGCTATTTAAACACACACACACACACACACACACACACACACACACACACACACACGATGAAGATTCTCAGGACCATTGCCCAAACCATCTTGCCTATATAAATGTATGGCTTTGCCCATCATATTTCCTTTCTTCCTGGCTCTCTCTTCATGGCTTAATCCTTCAGTTCTCACCTTCCAATTAACTGCATTATACTTTTCAATTTTTATTTCTTCTTTGGAGTTCTTACACTAGGGGAACATCACAGCTACACGAGGGTCTGGTTTATTTCACTTATGAGTATAGCTTCAATTTGCACCCACTTATACATGAAAGCTTTGATTTTTATTATTCTTTGGTATCTATTTTGGTCTTAGTGATGCCAGGGATTGAACTCAGGATCTTATACATGCCAGGCAAGCATTTATTCCACTGAGCTATCTCCCTGCCCCTTGACTTTATTATTCTTTACAGCTAAGTAACACTTTATTGTCTAAAAACACATCTTTTTCATCATTTCCTCGAGTGATGGGCATTAAGGTGGTTTTCAAGATTTAGTTATCACAAATTGTGCTGCTATACAGCTAGGTGTACACATACCAGTATGATAAGATGTTTGAGCTGTTTTGGGAAAATTCCAAGAAGGGGTATAGCTGGATTGAATGGGGTTTCCAGTTCTACTTTTTTTAAGGAGTCTCCATACTGATTTTCATAATGACTGTGCCAGTCTACATTCCCACCAGCAGTGGAGGTGTTAGTTTCTGTCCATTTATTCCCCACAAAGCCTCATGCAATCATGGGGTGTGACTTCCAGAGTTTGAGACTTGACTCATGATCCACTGGGATATGTTTTACTACTGATGGAATTATGGGTCTTAGTACTGCTGGGATTATGGGTGTGGCCTGAGGGGGACAGACTGAGGCAGAAAGCCTGAATGTAATATGAGACACGCTCTCTGCTGTCCTAGTTGGTTGGTTGCCTCTGTCGCCATTTGTTGTTCTGTCATCACGAACTGGATGCATTCTGCACTGTTCCACTCAGCCATGCTCCAGTCAAGTATGGATGAAACCTCTAGTAACTGTGAGTTAAATAAACCTTTCCTTCCTTCATTTTGGGTATTGAGTATTTGTCTCAGCAATGAGACAACAGTAACTAAGATGGACTTTGGTACCAGAATAGGGGCCGTTGCTGTGACTAACCTGACCATGTGCATTGTGACTTTTTGGAAATGGCTTATGGAAAGAAACAGGAAAGCTTCAGAGATGTTGCCTACTTGCAACTTCGGCTGGATAAACTTGGGCTATATGGTAGGGGAGATTCTGGTCAGAGCTCAAGTCAGAAGACTGGCTTGAAGCCCGGGTACAAAGAACGGCTTAACAGCAGAGATAGGAAAGGTTTGGAGAGGTCATCTACTGGTGAAGAGCTGGAAAAGCTTTGACTGTTCTGTAGGGGAGATTCTGGTCAGAACTCAGACCAGAAGATGGACAGAAGGCCTGCCTGTAAAGACCAAGTTGGGAAAGTTCTTGCTGGGAAAAAGGACAGCATTGGTTGTTGGGCCCCAGATGATTTGTGCTATGGGTTGCCTGAAAGTCTGTCAGAATTTTACTCATGCCCAGAGACTTTGCCTAAGACTGACATTAAGTCTGGCGGACTGACTAATCTTTTAAGAGATATTCCAAAGCAGTGAACAATTGGGGCAGTAGCATGGCCATCATTGGCAACTTTTAACCAGATTTATGTTGAGAATCAAGAGCGAAGAGCCAAGAAGGATGATTTAAAATGTGAGTTTGCCCAGGAAGGAAGCACCAGGAGAGCTGTGGGCTTCAAAGATGGAGCTGAAAGGATCTCCATTGCTGTAAAGGAACCAGAGAATCAAACAGAGGGCCTGAGGGCATCACAAGAGGCAGCAGATCTCTGCCCTTTGCAGCTTCAGAATTGTAAAGGAGAGGGGCTTTGTCTTGTGAAAAAAAGCCACAGAGACCCAAGTACCAGAATGGTGGCAGCAGTCAAACCAGGTTCCAAAATGGTGCTGGCATAGACAATTTGTTTCTGAGTCAGCGTCAGAGTGCTCAGCGGTCCAGGTCCTCAACCCCTCCAGCCAAGAGAGAAGGAAGCCTGGCTACCGCTCCAGCTGGCAGTAGACCTTGACATCATACACATGCATTAGTTTTAGGCACACTCAGAATGCAGGAGTTGTGAGGTTAAGAAGGCTTCCACCTTGACTTCAAAAGGCCTGGGAGGCCAGTGTGGCCCTGAGAGGGCAGTGTGAGAAGCAGAGAAGCCAATTCAGTGGAAACCGCAGAAGTTTGGAAAAGCCAGAAATGTGGATCATCTAAGGGAAACTGCAAAGAATGAGCAATCTGGCCTAAGAGAGAAGATATGGAAACTACCACCAAGAGTGCCATAGGGGCAGAGCCATGTAATGCTTTTGGAGCTTACAACTCAGTGCAGACTCCTTCAGATATTCCAGCTGGAACTATGAGATTCAAGGTGCATCTTGATGGGTTTTGGACATGTGCCCAGTGTTTTGTATTATCCTGCTGTTTACAACTTTTGGAATGTAATGTTTATCTTATGCCTCTGAATGTTAGATGTTTAACTTTTCTTTTGTACAGGGGCTCTCAGGTAATAGTTTGCCTTGAATCTTGGAGACTTGGGATTTGGACTTTTCAGTGATGCTGAAACTGTTGGGACTTTAGCAACTCTTTTGAGATGGACTAAAATGTCTTTTGCATCTTTTGTACAAAAGGATGTGCGTGAGACTTCGGGGGTCCAGGGGCAGAATGTTATGGTTTGTGTCTAATTATCCCCCCAAGGCCTCATGCACTCATGGAGCAGGGACTTCTACTAGAGTTTGAGACTTGACTCATGATCCACTAGATTATGTGTTTTAGTACTGATGGAATTATGGGTCTGAGTACTGCTGGGATAATGGATGTGGCCAGAAGGAGATAGGCTGAGGCAGAGTCTGAATGTAACATGAGAGACAGACTTGCTCTGTTGCTCTCTGCAGCCATGGTTGGATCCTTACCTCTGTCACCATTTGTTGCTGTTCTGTCATCATGAACTGGATAGTCTTTGCACTGTTCTACTCTGCCATAGGCCAGCCAAGTATGGACTGAAACCTCTCGTAACTGTGAGCTGAATAAAGCTTTCCGCCAGGCGTGGTGGCGCACGCCTGTAATCCCAGCACTCGGAAGGCTGAGGCAGGAGAATTGGTGCGAGTTCGAGACCAGCCTGGGCTACAAAAGTGAGCTCAAGACCAGCCTGAACTGCACAGCGAGACCCTGTCTCAAAAAGACAAAATAATAAAATAATAATAATAATAATAATAATAATAATAATAATAATAATAAAGCTTTCCTTACTTCTTTTTTCTTTTTTGGCTTTTTGAGACAGGGTCTCGCTATGCGGTTCAGGCTGGCCTTGAGCTCACTTTGGTAGCCCAGGCTGGTCTCGAACTCACACCGATGCTCATGCCTCAGCCTCCTGAGTGCTGGGATTACAGGCATGCGCCACTACGCCCGGCTTCCTCCCTTCATTTTAGGTGTTGAGTATTTGTCTCACCAACAAGACAACAGTAAATAAGACAGGTTTGTTTTTCACCACAGCCTCTGAAACTTCGTTGCTGCTTGGTTTCTTTGATAGCTAATCTTTCTGGGGTGAGATGCTATCCAAGTGTTGTTTTAATTAATTTAATCACAAATGGCTAGTGATGAGGAGCATTTTTGAATGCAATCATTTGGGGGGGGGTTGTTTGTTTGTTTTGAGATGGGGTCTCACTATGCAGTTCAGGCTGGCCTTGAGCTCACTTTTGTAGCCCAGGCTGGTCTCGAACTTGCACCGATCCTCCTACCTCAGCCTCCCGAGTGCTGGGATTACAGGCGTGCGCCACCATGCCCGGCGCAATTATTTGTTTTGTATTTCTTCCTCTGAGAAGGGTGTGTTCATCTTGGATGCCCATTTATGGGTTGGGTCTTTAAATTTTGGGGTCCTACTGTTTCTTATTTCATTATAATTTCTAGATAGAAGACCTTCGTCTGATTGTTTATTAAAGATATTTTTCCAAACATATGAGTTGTCTTTTGGTTTTGCTTTGTTTTGACATGCAAAAACTTTTCAGTAAGATAAGGTCCCAGTTGTTAATTCCTTCAAGTATTTCCCATGCAGCTTGATTTTTGTTCATGAAATGTTGGCCTACCTAATGTCAAGATTTCTTCCTTCTTTCTCTTCGATTTAGTGTTTAATATTTAGATGTTTAATCCATTTTTAGTTTAGTGCATGGTGACAGACCTGTTGTTTTAGTTTTTGGCATGTAGACAGCCAGTTTCCCAGCACCATTTATTAAAAAGGATAACTTTTTTCCAATAAGTATGTTTGGCTCCTTTATCAAAGATGGCTGATTGTGTTTATTTTTGCACTTCTATCTTCTAATCTATTCCACTGATCCTCGGGTCCATTTTTTTTTTTTTTTTTTTTTTGCCAGTACTATGATGATTTTATCACAGTAGCTTTGTAGTATAATTTCCAGTCAGGAACTGTAATGTCTCCTGCCTTGCCTTTGTTGCCCAGGATTGTCTTCACTATTCTGGTTGCAAGTAAAATTTTGGAATGATTTCTCCAGGTCTGTGAGGTATGCTGCTGGTATTTTGATAGGGATTGGATTAAATCTGTGTAACAATTTTGGGAGCATGGTTATCTTGACAATGTTGATCCTTCCTATCCTGGAGCAAGAAATACCTTTCCATCTTCTCAAATCTTCTACAATCCTTTTGTGCAGCATACTATAATTTTCTTGAGTAGATCTTTTCCTTCTTAAATTCCTAAGTATTTCATTTTCCGTGGTGCTATTTTAAGAAGCATTGTTTCTCTGATTTTTCTGCTTGTGTTATCTGTGTAGAGGAATGCTATTCACCTTTGGGTAATAACTTTGTATCCTGCTATGTTACTGAATTTGTGTATTTTTAGTGGCTTCTTCATCTTCCAAGTAGATTATCATGTCATCTTCAAATAATGATAGTTTAACTTCTAAATGTACTATTCCTTTCCTCTTTTGTCTAATAACTGTAGATAATGAGTGTACCAATAACAGTGGTGATAGAGGACCTCCTTGTCTTGTACTTCATCTGAGAGTAAAGGATTTCAGTTTTTCACCATTTAGAATTATGCTAGCAGTTGGATTATTGTAAGTGGCTTTTACCCAATTGAGTAGAAGTCATCTATTCCAATTTTCTGTTGGACTTTGAACATGAAAGAGTGTTGGATTTTGTGAAATCCTTTTCTGTATTAATGGAGATGATCATGTACTTTTAGAATTTGGCTCTAATGATATAGTGTATTACATTTACAGATTTGCATATTTTGAACCATATGCATCCCTGGGATAAATCCTACCTGGTCATGATGTATAACCTTCCTGATGACTTGCCACATTCTATTTGCTAGGATTTTATTGAAGATTTTTGCATCTATGCTCATGAAGGAAACTAGCCTGCAGTTTTTTATTGCATCTTTCTCTGGTTTTGAGGTCACTATATTCCTTGCCCCCACGAATCATATTGGGAGAATAGTTTCCTTTTCAATTTCATTGAAAAGTTTGAACAGTACTGGGATTACACCCTCGATAAATTTCTTGTAGAATTGAGCTGTGAATTCATCAGGACCTCAATTTTTGTCAGTAGCTTTTAAATTATGAATTTCACTAGGTATTAATGGATTATTCAGAGTTTTTACACTATCTTGATTCAGCTCTGGTAATTTGTACCTCTAGAAATCTGTCCATTTGAGGCTAGAGAGACAGCCCAGTGAAATAAGTGCTTGCCTAGCAAGTACATGCTCTTAAATTCAATTCCTAGTACCATAAAAATAAAATCTGTCCATTTACTGGGTCTCTGATTCTCTGTGAATAAAGATTCTCAAAGTTAACTATTGATGACCTTTGGAATTTCCAGTGTCTGTGGTAATCTAACCCTTTTCAATCCTTATTGCTTCAATTTGAGTTTTTCTTTCCCCTTTTTGATAAGGTTAGCAGGGGATTATCAATTTTATTTCTTTCAGAAGATCACTTATTTCTTCTTTGTATTGTTTTTATCTCCATTGTGTGAATTTCTGCTCTAATCTTTATAATTGTCTCCTGTCTTTAAGCTACGGTTTTCATTTGCTCTTCTTTTTCTAGATGTTTGAGGTGCAGCATTATTTGACCCTAATGTTTTCCTAACATGTCAGCTTACAGCCCAAAATTTCCCTTTAAGAATTGCTTTTATTGCATCCCATAAATTCCGTTGTGCTTCAATTTTCATTCAATTAGAGATATCATTTAATTTCATCTGCAACCCATCTGAGGGTGTTAATTTCCATATATTCAGGGGGGTTTGTGGTTTGTCATTTATTTCCAGTTTCGCTGCACTGTGGTCAGATAACATGCATGGGATAATTTGTTTTCTTCCATATATTTAAGCATGACCTATGGACTAGTATGTAGTCTATTTTAGAAAATGACCCATGTGCAGTTGAAAAACATGTGTATTCAAATGTGGTTTGGTGGAAGTCTGTATATTTTATGCTATAACTTTCCATTTTTATAGGGGAACCCAGATTAATGTCTGCTCACACAGGAGAAATTAGATGAGGACTTTGGATCACTTAAAAATGCTTTTGCACATCACTTCTCAGCCTTTTCGCTAAGATCAAGTGTAACAATGCTTTTGCATAAAGTAATGTCTCCGGGTTGGGCAGGGGGATATCTGGTGTTCCCCCAATTCTTCATAAACTCCTAGGTAAGCCTTTTTGAAGGTGATTATAGCTAGGGAAAGATGCTTGAATTAGTTGAGGCTGGAAGTTTGCATGATTAATAATCGAAGAAACATAAGAGATGGCTCACTTGGTGTGGCACTATTTAAAAGGCTGAGTGGGTTAAAAGGAACCTACAGGCTTTCTACTGCTTCGTTTCTGTTTCATTGCCTCTCTAGCTGCTGCTTGTGCTCTCTTTACTGCCTTGCCATGAATTACTTCTCCTATACGCTGCCCTCTGCTCTGCCATCCTGAAAACTTAAACCTCTACAACCACTGCAAGAGGTCATTCCACCTTTTAATTGTGGGTGATAAGCATATTGCCCTGGCACTAAAAAAAGTGAAGTCCTCAAAGGAGCAAGTTTGCAGTAACCTTCATTACAAAAAAAATTCTTGGGTATTAAAGTGTTCTGCAAACCATAATTTCAATTACCTAAAAGCTCTCATTGCTCTATTCTTAAACATTCCTTTCAAAATGTCTACAATGACTATTTCCAATTTTCATTACATTTAATAATATACCAATAAAGATTTCCATATTCAAAAACTGTTCTACTTTTAATTTTCTGTTTATGAAGTAACCTCCCAGTAACCATCCCTAGTCAACTACCCAGCAATCACACCTAGTAGAGCATTTGCACTCAGATATGCAGAAACCCACAAGCAATGACATTACAAAAATAAGCCCTCGAAAAACTACTACGCTAGAGCTCTGGAAAATATGGTATTTGCTACCTGTGAAATCAAGTAACTATATGGTTATACTTCACAAGATCTCACTGTGTACTGCATGCTTGTCTTGAATCCATGTATGTTCCCCAGAGTAACCTTGAATTCATGGTGACCCTCCTGCCTCAACCTCCTGAGTATTAGGATTACAGGCATAAATCACCATGCCTACCCATAATAATCTTTAATAAAACTTGCAAGTTAAAAAAAAAAAAAAAAGATGCTTAATGGGATGTATTAGATGACATTTTAAAACCACATAAAGTATGTCTTCAAGAATAAAAGGGGTGCATTATAATCTAGGGTGGTTTTAAGTACATGATCTTGGCCATAAAAAAAAAAAAAAAAAAAAATCTGTGGAATGAAGTTTAGGCACCTGCGTTTTATATTCTGAAAAGGAATCCTACTGCTCAAATTTAAGTTGCAACATTTTAAAGTCTGAAGCCTTAGGTGTTAGTTTACAGGCAAATAAAACTTAAAATCAATTCTATTTAAGTATTTTATTCCTGGGAAAAGCTGGAATTTGGGGACGGAACATGAAAATATACTTGTATATACTAATATGTACTTGTTTTTAAACAATTTAGCACAGGATCTCAATACAAATCTCAGACTTGTGTTCCTCCTGTTATCAGCCCCCCCACCAAGAGCTGGGATTATAGACATGCACCACCATGCCATCTCAACCAACATCTCAATACACCCTGGGGACGAGGCCCCAGGGATTAGGCTGGAACAACATGCCAGGGATCAAACCCTGGTCCCTGCATCTGCCTAAGCAGGCCCTTTAATCTGCTGAACTATCTGGCTGGCCCCTATAGTACTTGTTAAAAAAAAATGCAGAAGAAAACTTTTCCTTTTCTTGATGAACTGAAAAAAATTCTATAGCTAACATAATGCAAACTATCATTTTTTGTATAACATAATTCATATTGTCTTAATAGAAGATGAGCTATAATAAACCTTTTCTGCTATAAAACAAAGAAATCCTGTTCATAAGGCTTCAACATATACCTCAGAAATTGAATTTGTAGGACTAAAGATATGGCTCAGCAGCATAAGTGCCTGCCTGGCAAGTGCAAGTCCCCAGAACTGGGGGGTGGAAAAAAAAGTTTAACTTACAAATCAATCTTCTACTAAATAATAAAGTTTAGAAGCCTAGACTTATGATCTGTTAAAGTCAAAATTAATCTCTGAATGTTATTTACAAGGTTTATCATTAAAATGCAAAATTAATACCTTGTATATGACCATTGCTGTATAAAATCCCAATAACTCAAATTATTCCAGGTGGATAGAATTTCTCAGGTGATACATATGGTACTATCATATTTTGTAAGACACCACCATAAACAGGTAGTACTAATTTGGGCACTATTTCTGGGGCATTCCTTTATAAATGGCAACTCAATTTTTATTAATATTGTAACTATTAGAGAAAAATAATTTAAAAATTCATAACAAAAATACACTACAGAGTGCTCTGGACTAGCAGCACTAGTGCCTGCCTGGCAAGTGCAAGGTCATGAGTTCAAACTCCAGCCCCCCCCCAAAAAAAAAAAAAAAAGCTACACAGTATTTTCACCTGTTAGCATAGTGTGATTTTTTGGAAAATTTACAAAAAAAAAAATGGTATCAAACTTTTCACACTAAGCATTTCTACAGTAATTCAGAACATGAAAAAAATTTCACAATGTATCAAAATAAAACTAGTTTTTTCCTCTGTATTTCTTTCATACATTTGACAGTACTTGTGCATACCAGATGCTTTTCTATATAGCTTACATAACTCCAGTTTTTCCCAAGTGCAAGTATAGGTCTACATGTAAGTTATGAAATGCCTTTCCATATTGCTTATATACATTGGATATCTACTTGGTATGACTTCTTTCATGTCTTCTACAAGCTCTGTGTGTATTGAATGCTTTCCCACATTCCTTACATTTATAGATTTTCTCCTTATTGTGAATGACTTCATGTTTTTTCCTATATTGGAGAGAAGCGAATACTTTCCCACATTCCTTACATTCATAGGGTATCTCCTTATTGTGAGTGACTTCATGTCTTTTCATATATTGGAGAGCAGTGAATGCTTTCCCACATTGCTTACATTCATAGGGTCTCTCTCCAGTGTGACTCCTTTCATGTATTTTTAAAGTACGTGAAGTGAATGCTTTCCCACATTGCTTACAAACATATTTTTCCCCAGTGTGGATTTTTTCATGTTGTTTTAAACAACGGTGTATACTGAATGCTTTTCCACACTGCTTGCATCTATAGGGTTTCTCTCCAGTGTGACATTTTTCATGCATTATACCATAGCTGTGTGTAGTGAATGTTTTCCCACATTGCTTACAAACGTACTTTCCCTCAGTGTGGATTTTTTCATGTTTTAAAAAACAACTGCGTATACTGAATGCTTTCCCACAATGCTGGCATACATAGGGTTTCTCCCCTGTGTGAATTGCTTCATGTGTTTTCAAATACTGGCGTGTAACGAATGCTTTCTCACACTGCTTACATTTATAGGGTTTCTCCCCAGTGTGAATTCTTTCGTGTATTTTCAAATAGGGAAGTGTATTGAATGCTTTCCTACAATGTCGACATACATAGGGCTTTTCCCCAGTGTGAATTCTTTCATGTATCTTAAAATAATGGAGTCCTCTGAATGCCTTCCCACATTGCTTACATTCGTAAGGTCGCTCCCCAGTGTGAATTTCTTCATGTTTTCTACAATGACTGGGTACAGAAAATGCTTTCCCACAGTGCTTACATTTATAGGGTCTCTCAACAGAATAAAGTCTTTCATGTCTTTTATAATCACTGCGTCTAAAAAATACTTTCCCACATTGTTTGCATTCATAGGATCTCACCACAGTGTGAATTCTTCCATGAGTTTGACACCTACTCATGGAAACAAATGCTTTCCCACACTGTTTACATTTATAGGGTTTCTCTCCAGTGTGAGTTCTTTCATGTACTTTCAAATATGTGAGTATACTGAATGCTTTTCCACATTGCTTACATACATAGGGTTTCTCACTACTGTGAGACTTTTCATGCAGTTTCAGATATTGGAGTCTAATGAATGCCTTCCCACACTGATTACATTTATAGAGGTTTTTCCCCGTATGAATTCTTCCATGTCTCAGACAGTTACTGTATGTAGTAAATGCTTTCCCACACTGCCTACATTCATAAGGTTTCTCAACAGAATGAACGTTTTCATCAACTTTATAATGAATGTGTCTACTGAATTCTTCCCCATCTGGCTCACATACGTAGAGTTTCTCCTCAGTGTGAACTCTTTTGTGTGCTTTTAAATAACTAAGTATCATGAATGCTTTCCCACACTGCTCACACTCATAGGGTTTTTCCCCAGTGTGAATTCTTCCATGTAGTTTACACCAACGCTTTGTAGTGAATGTTTTTCCACACTGCTTACATTCATAAGGTTTTTCTCCAGTGTGAATTTTTTCATGCATTTTCAAATATTTGAGTATAGTGAATGCTTTCCCACACTGCTCACATTCATAGGGTTTCTCTCCAGTGTGAAGTCTTTCATGTACTTGCAAGTATTTGAATGTAGTATATGTTTTCCCACACTGCTTACATTCATAGGATTTCTCCCCAATATCACTACTTCCATTTCTTTGCCAATACTTGCATACATATGGGTCATCCCCAGTGTGATTTTCTTCATGGATTTCAACATTACTGTCTGTACTGGAAGTTTTCACACCTTGCTTACATACAAAGGTTTTCACTGTATAGTTAGTTTTTTCACTCAAATCAGAGTAGGGTTTCCCACATTGCTTATTTTTATAAGGTTTCTCTGTAGCCTTTCTTCTTGTATGCTTCTGAGAGAACTGAGAATTAGTGCTGCTCTTCCTATTTTCATTACATTTAGATGGCTTCCCTTTAAATCCCTTATGCTCAGATTTTTCATAACCAGTGTTAGCTAAGAGTGGCACATTTAGCAATGAATGACCAATCAGGGTCTTCCTACATGCAAAGCTCTCAGCTATTTCATCCGGATTTCCAACCAGTATCTCTTCATGTTGATCCCATGCTTTATATTCATAGCATTTCTTTACCTCTGCATTTCTTACATTTCTCCAAAAACTTTTATATGCTTTAATTGCCTTATTGTCCCATGTTCCTCCAGTAGCTGCCATGTTCACAAACGTTTCCCACATCACATCTCTGTGGAGCTTCTTTTGGGATGGATTCAGCAAAGCCCACTCCTCCCTGGTGAAGTTCACAGCCAAATCCTCAAAGGACAGGGCCTTCATTTTACACCTTGAGGGTCTCCCAGGGTCCTTCCAGTGCAGCTTCCAGTCTGCAAAAGTTACCAAAAAAGGTACATAAGAGATCTTCAACATTATGCATTTTTGTGGCACGACCTTCCTGGGATTCAAAATGGTTACATTAGATTACAATTCTGACTAACAGGTACCTGGTGGCAACCTTCTCATATATTCCTTAATTTTGTTACACCTTACTTTTCCAAAATGGAAAACAGACATAACAGCAGTCTATCTCATATTTCTATTAAATGTATTAAAACAAATTAAACATTTCCAACAATGCCCAGCACAAGGGAAGAATTCTATATTTGCCCCTACCATTACCTAGCAAGGTCTATGAGAACCAATGTTGTCTATTACTTTCACTAATTGTATTGAAAAACCTTACATGGAATTCACACAACAGCACTTACCTGAGGGCAGAACAGTGATCGGGATGAGGTAAGATTACAGCAGGAAACCAGACTTCAAAGCACGAATATGGGTGCTTCCTAGTTTTGCTCTTCCCCCAATCTCCCTACTTCAATTTGAAAACAGCACAAATGCATGCCACCGTCAGCAGAAATGACTCTTATGAAAAGCCTACTTTGGTCTAAAGGAGGTGTAGAATGGGAAGTACAGTACAAAAAGTGAGAAATAAATCAATAAATAAAAATTAAAAATTAAAAAAAACTGAGAAATCCTCCAAAATATTCCCTCTACTGTCCTGCCACTACATCAGACAAGATTAAGCCTGGAAGCTATACATACTTATGGCAGAAATAGACAAGCAGATACTCAAGAGAGGGAAGAGAACTATGGTCCAAAATTTGCTCAGAGATGAGCTGGGTAGGCCAGGGAAACAGCTGAGCTGCATAGGCACCTGACTGGCATGTGCAAGATCCAGAGTTTAATCCCTGGTACACACACACACACACACACACACACACACACACACACACACAGAAGGTGCATTGGGGTTTGTGCATAGAAAGAGGCTCTATTCACTGAGTTATATTACATCCCCAGTATTTCATTTCAGGTTGAGGACAGTATTTCACTAAGTTGCCCAGGCTGCTACTTGGCCTTAGAAAGATTTAGCAGGTTGAAACACATAGCAAAGTAGCAACAATGAAGCTTTCATAAGCAATAAGAATTTTTTTGGCGGCATCATGGATCAAACTTGGGACCTAGGGCTGGGCGTGGTGGCGCACGCCTGTAATCCCAGCACTCGGGAGGCTGAGGCAGGAAGATCGGTGCAAGTTCGAGACCAACCTGGGCTACAAAAGTGAGCTCAAGGCCAGCCTGAATTGCATAGCAAGACCCTGTCTCAAAAAAAAGACAAAAAAAAAAAAAAAAACTTGGGACCTTGCGTTTGCCTGGCAGATGCTTATGCTGCTCAGTCATATCTCTGGCCCTTTAATATAGTTTTTTAAAAATTAATTAGCACAGGGTCTCACTACATAGCTCAGACTTATAGTGATCCTCCTGTCTCAGCCTCCCCAGTGCTGAGATTACAGGCCTGTGCCACTACATATAGGGTGATTACCATAGCCACATTCCAAGAAGGAAGAGTGGGACACTATTGCAAAGAATGGAAGACTCACCAGACAAAAACAAATGGCAATTCTAAAACTGAAAAGGGTGAGGGCTGGCCAAATAGCTCAGCAGATTAAAGCACCTGCTTAGGCAGACCCAGCAGCCAGATTCAAATCCCATATGCCATACCTGCCGGCCCCACCCCCAGGGCACACTGAGACAGTGCTTGAGACTGTCTGTAATGGTGGGTGTGTCTGTAATCCCAGCTCTTTGGGACGATGAAAACAGGTGGATCACGGTGAGTCTGATCTACTAGTGAGACCCTGGATATCCTTACTAGAAAATTTAAAACAAAAAAGAAACCTGAAAAGGGCAAACACAAGTTATTTGTTTCACTTTAAAGAGAGAAAAAATAGAAATAAAGCTTTCAAATCAGGCTAATAGAACAGTTAACATAATACATTAAATATTGTCATCTTCATAGAGTTACTCAAGTACAAGACATATGCATGAAATGATATCCAGGCAATATTAGCACAATGTTTTGGTTTTTGAGACAGTTTCTTGCCATATATTTCAGGAAACCCTGAATTCACTACATAACCTAACTCACCTCAACCTCTGCAATCCTCCTATCTCAGCCCCTTCAGTGCTGGGATTATAGGGGTGGCTAACTACAGCTAGCTAATAAAATTCTAAAATGAAAACCACTGGGCTGATTCAAATGAAGAATGGAAGTAATCACACAAGACTTATGGAAACTGAAGACAGATCAATGTAAAGAAACCAGTAATGTAGGTAGGTGGTAGACGGTTTGCCTAACACAGAAGGCCCTGGGTTTAATCCTTAGCACTGTAATAAAATAAAACAGACTGCAGCAAAACAAGGGATATCTGGGTCTTGTTGCACCACCTGTAATTCTAGCAACTGGGACACTGAGTTCATGGCCAGCCTGGGAAATATGCAGGAACCTATCTCAAAGAAAAAAAAAAAAAAAAGGAGCCACAAAAATATGCTGGTATGCTGGGATAATAACAGACTAGGAATTACAAGTCTTCTATCTCCCTGTGTGGACAACTGCAATAGTAAGATTTGTCCAACATAACTTTTAGAATTCTAAAGTCTACTTGAAATCTTACAACTTCCTAGGGAAAGTTTGGATGGCAAACTGTGATTATCTCAATTCAGCTCTTGCTCAATAGAAGATAAACCCCTCTCTAGACCCTCTCAATGAGTTGCCCCTACTTTTGCTCCTCCTCCACAAAACCCGCAAGACCAGCCTCTTCAATCTCCTCAGCTAGATCTCTGAGTTACCTCCATTGCCATTTCTCCTTTCAAACGCTGTACTCGGTCTCACCCTGCCCACACCTATCATCTTGCAGCCAATTTTTCTCCACTCTCTTGGACTCAGCCACTGCTTTCTCAGCCCCAACCCCTTCTCACTTGCAACCCTGCCCATGGGAACAGGCTGGTACTGAGGGGCTGGTTCACATTCATGTCCCTTTCATACTCTGCTCTATCCCTATTCTCACTGGTTAGGCCCTTTCACGGCTGATTTTCCCCATATAAAGGAGCTCCAATTCATTGTTAATTCCTGATCGTTAATCTCCACTTTAAGAATCTATATGTAATCCTTACCTCTACCTTGTCCTCTGTGCAAAAGAGCCTGCTCTGACAGGCTGCTCAGGAAGAAGCAGACCTGAGACATAACAATGACCCTAATCACCCTGCAGGCACAACTGTAGTTCCAGACGCTGACACTTGGACTAGCAGGGGCCCAATGGTTCAGCCCGCATGGCCACTATGGCTTGCTGCCTGATTGCAAGATTTAGAAAAATTTCACACAAGGACACCCATTACCAGAAACTCCATGAACCCAATGCCCTGATGAAAACGCCACCAAATTCTTTTCACCTGACACCTAAATTAAATACACCAATGCTGACCCCAGTCCCCTTAGAGAATGACCCTTACGAATAACTACCACTTCATTGCCCAGTCTGCTCCTGACATTTGTGCCAAACAAAAAGCAGACAAATCTCAGTCTACCGATCCCACAGGAAGACCTACTTAATCTGGTTTTTCATGTCTTTAACAATAGAGAACCATTAAAACAGGTTAAAGAACAGCATGTGAGGCTTAAATGTCACTTCTTGGCTGCAGTGCTTGGGGTTTAGACAACATGGTGCCACCAGAGTCTCTTCTGGAGCATGCTTCAAGGGTGGCAAAGGAGGTCACAGGGCGCAAGAAGCTCACCCCAACCTGTGTGGACCTTATCCCCTCTGAAAGCCTGAGGGTCACTGGAAGTGTGACTACTCAGTCTTAACAGATCTCACCACGGCCACCAGATTCATTTCTAACTGACCTGCTCACTACTGAAGAGAAGTGACAGGGCTCAGGGTCTGTGGCCCCGTTGAGGTATCTTTGAGCCCCAAGTCTTGCTAGACATCTCAAGTAGGACACTCTTTTCCTATTGACACAGGAGCCATCATCTAGCGCTCTTCCTAAGTTTTCAGGCTGTTGCACTTGAGCTAGGGTCCTCAACCGACACAACCACTCCAGACAGGAACCCTTCCCGGTGGATTCTACATACTTTACTCAGTTTTCTTGTCATGCCAACTTGCCCCATACTCCTCTTGGTAGAAATCTCCCACCAAAGCTTTCACCTTCTCTCTTCTCATGGTACTCGTCCTCCAGTCCTAACTTAACCTCTGTGCACTGCCATTTCCTCCCTTCCTCTTCCTGCCTTTGTCAATCCACTTTAGGACACTTCTAGTGCCCTTTGTGCCACCCACACTATCCCTGTGTTATGCCACCTCAGGGATTCCTCAGCCTTCTGCTGCATTCCTCAATATTCAACAGCCCCAAACACCAATGAGAAATCAAACCTACAAACATCATCTCCTAGTCAGTAGTTTTCTTAAAACTGCCCATCCCCCTTACAATACCTCTTTTCTTTTTGTACTTGTCTTAGTTACTCTTCTGTCATTACTGGCACAAATACCTGACATCCAAAATGAAGGAAGGAAAGGTTTATTTAGCTCACAGTTACTGGAGGTTTTAGTCCATACTTGGCTGGCTCCAAGGCAGAGAGGCACATGGCAGAGAGCAGCAGTTCATGGCAGCAGAACAGCAACAATATGGTGCCAGAGGCAACTGACCAGCCAGGGGAGCCGAGAGCAACAGTGAGAGTCTGTCTCTCTGAATCTTTTTCTATCACATTCAGGCTTTCTGCCTCAGCCTATCCACCTTAGGCCACACCCGTAATCCCAGAAGGACTCAGACCCATAGACCCATCAGTACTAAAACACATAATCCCAGTAGATTATGAGTCAAGTCTCAAACTCTAGAAGTCCCTGCCCTATTGCATGAGGTTTTGTGGGGGACAACTAGACATAAATCATAATAGTACTCAAACCTGATGGCTCCTAGTTTGGTTCAAGACCTCAAGGTTATCAACAATGTGGTTATACCAATCTACCCAGTGATGCCAAAGCCCTGCACACCATGTTGTCTCATTTGTCTCCCTTCACCACCCACTTTAAGGCCTTGGACCTCAAAAATATCATCTTCACTATCCCCCTAAACCATTATTTTCATGACCTCTTCACCTTCTTGTGGATAGACCCAGATACCCTTCATTCCCTACAGTCATATGGATAACCCTGCATCACAGATTTAGGGATAGTCCTTACTTTAGCCATGCCCTGATTACTGACTTGGTGACCCTCAATCTCAAACCTAGCACTCGCCTCCAGCATATAGACAATCTTCTCTGTTCGCCCTCCCATGCTCTAGCCATACAACATCCTATTACTCTTCTCAACTTTCATGTTGTGGACCTTGAGCTTCTCCTGTCAAAGCTGAAATAGCTTCACCAAAGGTCATATATCTAGGACTTACCCTTACTCCCACTACTTGCTAAATGACTGTTGATCACAAACCCACCATTGCAACTTTTAAGTGCCTATTACAAAACAAGTCCTACCTTTCCTTGGTCTAGCTCACTTTCTTCACCTTTGTACTCCTTACTTTGCTTCCCTGGCTCAACCTCTCTATAAAGCATCCAAGGGCTTCTTGTCAGAACTTCTTGACCTTACTATTCCTATACATTCTTCCTTTTGCTAGCTACAAAGAGGCCATTTTAAAGGCCCCAGCTCTCACTCTCCCAAACCCAACTGAACCCTTTATTTGATAGACTATCTCTTAAAACCATAATAGGGTAGGAGTCCTAGAATAAAAAAAGGGGCCTTCATTTCAAGAAATTGCGCATCTACCAAAACAGCTAGACAGCAGAGTATGTGGATCAGCCCTGTAACTCGGCCCCTGCAGCAGCAGCCACACTAACACAAGAGGCAAAAAGTTCACTCTGGGGCAGTCAAACACAGTACACACACCTCATTGTGTTAATGAGCTCATCTCACACAAGATACTCCCTACCCTAATGACTTCTTCCCACTTACAGCAGATCTATCTATTGCTCACATAGGACTCTTCCATCATCATCTCCACTAGCAGTCCTTTCAACCCAGCAACCTTACTCCCTACCTCTGCTAAGGCCAGTGACCACAACTGAAGTCCTGCAGATGACCCCTACATCCTTCCCCCATAGTAACAGAACTCTCCCTGAGAGGCAGCTCAACCAACACAGATACTCAAAAGAGCCAGTCTATGTCATAGTCAGCAAGTCTGGAACAAAAGGCAAGTCCACTGCCACTGGAGACTCTTCACAAAAAGGCATAATTTATCACTTTGACATAGGCCCTCACACTAGCCAAAAAAAAAATCCCAAATACCTATATAGACTCCCAAGTATACTCACTGTCCTTCCTTGCCATGCTGCCATCTGCTAAGAAAGAAGACTAATCAGCACTCAGGAACCTCTGTCATCCTCAAGCTTCTAGAAGCGTTACAATTTTCTTTGCAAGTATTGGTCATTCACTGCAGAGGACACCATACTATCAGACCCTATTTTTCAGGCCAATGCCTTTGCTGACACACAGGCCAAATTTACTGCATAACAGCCATACCCTTTTCATCTTCTACCCTGTCATAAATACCCTATCCTTGTCACAAAACTCATTCTAAACAACTCCAATTAGTCCACCAATCAAACTATAACCAAAACTCTAGGGATGGATTTTCTGTGGTCAAAGCTACTTCTCCCAGATTAATAGGCTTTAACCACCACCACTCACACAATTACATTTATGTGGGCACACAAGCTCTATATAAACTTCTAACTTCAATTACTACCCACTATCCCTTGGCAGATAAAACCATTATCTGCCAAGTCACCCAAGGTTGCCATCTCTGTGTCAAAAGCGCTGCTCAGAGACAACTCCTCCTTCTTTCCAAACCCACCAATATCATGGACACACTCTAGGCAAGGACTGTGAGATTTTACATACATGCCTCATTGTAAGACCTATAAGTATCTTACCTTTAAAAAAAAAAGTATCTTACCTTTATATGCCCTTTCTCAGGATGCAAGCCTTTCCCATCACCTGAAAGACTGCAGACATAGTTTGTAAAGCTCTTATCCAAGACATTATCCCCCATCCATCCACTAAGACAATGGACTAGCTTTTATCTCTCAGATTACCCTGCAAGTATTCTCAAATCTAAACATGATTTGTTATCCACCATTCCACCTCACAGAACTTATTCTAGAACTACACTTGCCCTGGCATCAGTTCTCTCCATTAGCCCTAATTTGAAATAGGACAACCATTTTTCTAAGTCTTTTTGAGCTTAGAAAATGGTAAACCTTGGCTGGGGAGAGTAGAATAAGCACTTGCCTGGCAAGCGCAAGGTCCTGAGTTCACTCCCCAGCACCACGAGAGAGAGAGACAGACAGAGACAGAGACAAGAAAATGGTGGACCACTCCTGCTTCACAACTTTTCTATCTCACAAAACCTTCCTCTAATTGCTAACTATATCCCAACCCTATCCTTCCTCCAACACCTTTTGAGACAACACGCTGACCTCTGCATTCCACAACCAATAGGTAACCCTCACCTAAAACCCTGTAACTCCTGGAAATTTAATATATTTTAAATCTTCTAAGCCTACAGAACTGAAGCCTAAGTGGATAGGTCCTCACTGGGTCATCTCCTCAACAGAAACAGTGGTAAGATCTTTGGCCTTTTTTCCTGGTTGCACGTCACACAGGCAAAGTGGTATCCTGTTAATCCCCACACCTCTCACTCCCAGATTGGTCACTGCACCTTTTCTTCCCAACCTGCCTCACTAAACATCCCTAAAATTCATAAGTAATCTCATGTATTGCTTTCCTGTCTGGTTCCTCATTCTCTACCTGCTGCTATTTCTGGAATTTGCTAGTAGGCTCTGGGCTATCTGTTCAGAAGACTTTCAAACATCACACAGAAGCTTAAATCAGAACAGGCCTTAAAATTCTGCCTCAAAATCGTGCACGAAACTACAAGACAATACAGATCATCCCATTCCTGGAAGGTATAGGCCTCTTCTCAACCCTTGGCCTGGGAGAAGGAGGCATCAGAACAGCTGTCACTTCTACTTTACACTATCCACCAATTTTTGCTGATGCTGTCAGGGATGTCTCAGAGTCCACCTCCATTCTCCAAAGTCAAATCAACTCACTGGTAGCTATGGTTCTCCAAAAATGCCAAACTCTCAACACCCTAACAGCTGAAAAGGATGGCACCTGTACCATGCTGGAAAAAGAACATTGTTACTTTATCAACAAGTCAAGTACAGTCATGGATAATGTACAGAAACTCCAAGACCTGCAAAAGGAGCGTGTCAGTTTTTCCTGGTCCTCCTGGTGGCCCACTTGGGGACAATGGACCCCTATCCTCCTTCCCATTCTAGGTCCTCTAACCATAATCATACTCTTGTTGCTCACAGTACCTTGTACTTTTAAACTTTTTTGAGTTTTCTGTAATCCATGATACAAGCTTTTACCACCAATGAGCTTTGGGCCTGACTCATCATCCTGAGAACCACACCAGCCCTTACCATGATGCCTCCTGTCTACAAGAAGTAACTAGACAGTCATGACTCCTTTCAACAACAAGAAAACAGGACCCATGTGTTATTTTCATGTCTAGTTGTCCCCACAAAGCCTCATGCAATCATCGGGCGGGGACTTCTAGAGCTTCAGACTTGCCTCATGATTCCTGGGATTATGTATTTTAGTACTGATGGGATTATGGGCCTAAGTACTTCTGGGATTACGGTTGTAGCCTAAGGCAGACAGGCTGAGGCGGACAGCCTGAATATATATATAGAAAGACAGACTCGTGCTGTTGCCCTCTGCTCCCCTCATTGTTCCATTGCCTCTGTCACCACTGTCACTGTTCCACTGCCATGAAGTGGTGCTCTGTGTAATGTGCCTCTCTGCCTTGGATCCAGCCAAGTATGGACTGAATCCTCCAGTAACTGTGAGCTAATAAACCTTTCCTTCCTTCACTTTAGGTGTGGGGTATTTGTCCCAGCAATGAGGTAAGAGTAACTAAGTCACCCATGTAATGGTCTGCCAGGTCTTCATGGTAGTGAGTCAGCATGGCATGGTGTTATGGTTTATGTCTAGTTGTCCCCCCAAAGCCTCATGGAGTCACTGGGCGGGGACTGCTAGAGTTTGAGACTTGATCCATGATCCCTGGGATTATGGGTTTTAGTACTGATGGGATTATGGGTGGAAGTACTTCTGGGATTATGGGTGTAGCCTATGGCGGGAGCTAAAGCGGAGAGCCTGAATGTAATATAAAGAGAGACAGAGAGACAGACTGTAGCTCGAGCTGGTGCTGCTGCTCTGCTGCCCTGTTTGGTTGGCTGCCTCTGCCACCATTTTGCTGCTGTTCTGCCGCCATGAACTGGATGCTCTCCGCCCTGCTCCACTCAGCCTTGGGCCAACCGAATATGGACTGAAACCTCCACGAACTGTGAGCTAAATAAACCTTTCCTTCCATCATTTTGAGTGTCAGATATTTGTCCCAGCAACGAGCAAAAAGTAACTAATACACATGGGGATCTAAGACCAATAATGAGCCACTCCTAGACTGACGTCTGTTGTATTCCCCTGGGTTAACCTTGAACTTCTGTTTTTGTGCACATGCCAAACCTTCCCCAATCAGTGCCTGTTGTAACACTACACTGCAGATGGGAATGCCACCTCTAGCCCAACCCAATAAACCTTCTCCCCCAACTCTCTTCCCCAGGATCCTTGTTTCTTTTCAGCAGCCCTCGTGCACCAAGCAATAAAGGATCTCTTTACCTCTCCCCCACTTTTTTGTGCTAGAAGAACCTTATGCATATAACATACATTATTTTGTTAACATCTATCTGTAGAAGTAGCTCAGAGAAAAGTCTAAGTTTAATTTCCAGCACTACTGAAAAAACTTAAACAAAAGTAAAAAACAAGAGCTGAAATTATGTTTTGTATTTAACTTGACATTTTCTTTTCTAAACAATGTAAGGCAATATACAAAAACAATTATTACATAATATATATATTATTACATAATATACAAGATGTAATTTTGCAATATAAATAACTTCAAAGAGTACTTATTGTACATGAGAAGTTTCTTCTCATGCATATGGTAAAAGCTAAAATTTTACAATAGCTTTAGGATACAAAATGTAATCTGAACATGATCATAACTAAAACAGCTATAGGATTTACACAAAAAGTGAGAAGAGAATTTAAATAGTTCCCTATTAAAAAATAAAAAACAAATAATAACAGGAAATGAAAGATAAAAATGCTATGAGGTATATTTAAGTTTCTCCTTATCCATAATTACTTCAAAAATATTATAGGGTCTAATATATTCCATATTGGTCTTAAACACACTATACACTCTTGCCTGTACTCCCGATCCTCCAACTTCAGTCTTCCCAGAACTAGGATTACAGATACCAATGACCCATCCTCAATAATTACTATACATGTAAATGGAATAAATTCTCTAATCAAAAGACAGGTTATCAAAATGAATTAAAACACACACACACACACACACACACCCTGGCATGGTGATTCACAACTGTAATCCCAGATACTAAGAAAGAAACTGAGGCAAAGCATTACAAATCCAAGAACAGCACGGAAACTTAAGAAGATCCTGTCTCAAAAGTTTTTGAAAAGGGGTGAACTGCTGATGTATACTAAGTGTTCTCTGGGTTCAACCTCTGGTAGTTCTAAAACAAAAAAGAAAAATAATCTAACCACATGAAAGTAAAATGATTCAAAAAGGGTAAATAGTAGCACTAGTAGAATATGTGTATATCTTGTCACACAACCTTTAAGTTTAAAAAGTTACAAGAGAAAAAGGACATTAAATATTAACAAAAAGTTCAGTGCTACAGGAAAACAAAATAGATATTTATGCACCTAATTAACAGACCACACCAAAATGAAGAAAATTAACGGTGAAATAGTTTTATTATAATCATTGACCCACAGAAGCACCAACCAACCAACAGAGTGACCAGTGGGTACACAGGTAAGACTTCTTGGCCCGTGGCCCCCTGCACTTCCACTGGAACTCAGCCCCAACTGACAAGCAGACACACAACAAGGACCTCTCAGCCTGCAGCTCCCACACTTCCACCAGAACTCTGTCCCTGCCCACAGCAGCCCCAACAAACACACAAACCAACCAGCAGGTGTACAAGTAGTACTCTCAGTCTGGGCCCTCCTGCTCCCCATGCACTGTGACCAGAACTCAGCCCCTGCCCAAAGCAACCCCAACCAACCAGCAGGGACACAGGTAGAACCTCTTGGCCTGTGGCCCCCCTGAACTGCCAGTGGAACTCATGCCCACCCTCAGCAGCCCCAACTACAGACAGATCAGCAGGTGCAGAGGTAGAACCTCATGGCCTGCACCCCGCACCAGCACTGGAACCCCGCCCCTATCCATAGCTCCTGACTAGCAGGCACATAGGCAGAAACAATAGGCCTGCACACTAGTGCCACCATAACTTCTACCTGCAGTGTAGCCCCATAGTAAAATTACCTGCAGAGAGGATGGAGGTCACACTCTAACAGCTAACACAGGAGCTGAGCATCTTGCAAGAGGAGCACAATGGCTCTCCTCCAAGAGCTGCATCAGGAAGAAGCTGAGCACAGCAGCCAGACTCAGACAGATGTATCTGGACAGTAACCTTGGTAGACCCAAACCCCAAATTTCAGTAGGCACTAATGGCATAACTTTACCAAAGTTCTGCATCAAAGGTCAAAAATCACTGCTATACAGAATGATACAGACAAGGGGCAAAATGAAATCTCAGGTCCCAAACACATAACAAATACAGGAGAAGCTACCATAGAAAAAGTGGGAATGATGCAGCTGAAATCTCTGAATTAGTAACATCTGAGATAAGCAAACAAGTGAAGAAACATATAAAGGAACTCAGATTAGAAATAACCTCTGAAGTAAAAAACTCTTTGAATTATTACAGTCTAAAGTAAAAAAAAAAAAAAAAAAAAAAAAAAAAAAAAAAAAAAAAAAAAAAAAAAAAAAAAAAAAAAAAAAAGCTGCAGAAAAGTGTACAGGAAATTAGATCAGAAATTACCTCGGAAGTAAAAAAAAAAAAAAAAAGACATCTCTAAATTAATAGCATCTGAAGTAAAGAAACAACTGCAGAAAGGTAGAGGAAAGGAGAGCAGAAATAATCTCCAAAGTAGAAGAAGAAAGGATGAATATAGTGAAAGACTTAATAAATGCCTCTAAAGAAGACATTGATGAAAAAAAAAAAAATTAGAGAACAGAAAAATGATGGAATCCTGAATGAGCAATATAGGAAAGAAACAGATCACAAGAAACAGTTTCAAACAGATATACAAGAAATTAAAATCTCAGCCACAAGTTGGCAACACCATATAAATGAAAGAGAACCAGACCCAACCGCATCACTGGTAGCCGAGTCC
>PVJA010030325.1:0-25877 GCA_004027025.1 Myocastor coypus | reverse complement strand
GGGGCTGGGGAGATAGCTCTGTGGCACAAGTGCCTTCCTGGCAAGTGCAAGGTTGTGAGTTTGAACCCCGGTCCCACAAAAAAAAAAGATAAGGAATGATGAAATGGTTTCTAGGAGCCTAAAATAGCTAAGTTTTTTAAGGGAAAGGGAAAAATAAAAATCAGTGAAATCCTATAATTTATCTTGGATTTATGACACTATCCCATGAACCCATGTGACCATTGCAAGAGAAATACATGTTTCTCTATTTAAAATAACAAGTATAGATTTTCTCTGTACTTTGGAAGACCTCTGAGGAAATCTGTGAAACATCAGTCCTTACAAACAGAACTGTTCAGCCGGGCATGGTAGTGCACTCCTGTAATCCCAGCACTTGGGAGGCTGAGGCAGGAGGATCGATGTGAGTTCGAGATTAGCCTGGGCTACAAAAGTGAGCTCAAAAGGCCAGCCTGAACTGTATAGCAAGACCCTGTCTCAAAAAGACAAGAAAAGAAGCCAGGTGTGGTGGCTCATGCCTGTAATCCCAGCACTCAGGAGGCTGAGGCAGGAGGATTGGTGCAAGTTCGAGACCAGCCTGGGCTACAAAAGTGAGCTCAAGGCCAGACTCAACTGCATAGCGAGACCCTATCTCCAAAAGACAAAAAAAAAAAAAAAAAAAAGACAAGAAAAGCAGAACTGTTCCCACAAGAAGTTCACCTAGAACCTGGGTCTATACTGAAGGTTAGGCTATATAAACAAAATCCTGTTCACTCCTAAATGGCCCCAGTGCAGGGGCAGAAGGCACCTTGTAATCTAATCATCTTCTGAACACAGGAGGCCTTGAGGCCACATTAGTTCTTTTTTTTTTTTTTTTTTTTTAATATGCCTTGTCGGGGCCTGGCGGGATGGCTCAGTGGTCTAAAGCGCCTGCTTGGGAAAGCTTGGGCGGCTTCAGGGACCGTGGTTTGATCCCCGGCACCACATGCTGTGCCAGCCCTGCTGTTGGGGCGGGCTGAGCTGGCCATAAAAATGAGTGAATAAACAAACAAAGGTTCTGAAACAAATATGCCTTGTTTTGTTTTGTTTTATTGGTGGTACCGGGGATTAAACTCAGGACCTTCTGCTTGCCAGGCAAGCCCTTATTCTACTGAGCTATCTAGCTCCCCTTAGGCTGCATTAGTTATTAAACCATAGCAAATGGAATCCTTTGATCACTGCCGATGATCAATCCCAGAACCACTGGACTATAGGATGCAGCAGCAGTGCTTAGCATGTCAGAATGGAGAATCAGAACTAGCAAGGAGATTTTTCTAACTTGACCCTACTGAATCCGACACTCTGCAGGGGCTTCCAGGCCAACATATTTTGAATAAAGCCCCCAGGTGGTCAGCTGTGGTTAATGCTACTGGTAATAAAGTGTGAGCAGGTAAGCCCAAGTCTCAGGAGTGTGGCGGCTCTGTAGTAGGAGCCATTTGCTGGGATCTGGGTCCCCGTGGGCTTCCTGGAACTGCCTCATGCCCAGGCCTGGGAATCCTTCCCTCCTAACAGAAAGAGTAGAGTGGAGAAGCCATTGAAATGCCATTAAACCAACATATGAGAACTTTAGGGTTGGGGGATAGAGCTCAGCTGCACAAGTGCCTGCCTGGTAAGCGCAAGGTTCTGAGTTCAATATTCAGTACCAGAAAGAATGGAGAGAGGGAGGGAGGAAGAGAGAGAGAGAGAGAGAGAGAGAGAGAGAAGGAGAAGAAGATGGAGAAGGAAGCAGAAGGAGAAGGAAGAGAAGAAGAAGAAGAAGAAGAAGAAGAAGAAGAAGAAGAAGAAGAAGAAGAAGAAGAAGAAGAAGAAGAAGAAAGAAAGAAAGAAAGAAAGAAAGAAAGAAAGAAAGAAAGAAAGAAAGAAAGCTCTGCGATATGTGTCAATCTGGCTCCAAAAATAAGCACTAATAAAGCACCCCAGAAGAAAAGACTTCTCCAATGTATCTCCTCCATGAAGTGAACTGATAGCTGGAAGGGCAACTGCAACTCAACTGGGTGGTATGAAACGATCCTATCTCTCTGTGAGCAGTGACTATCCACCACCTACTCCTGCCAGACAGTCTTCCTCGCAGCTGGGGCTCCTCCGAAGGGCACATGCGCAGAGGTGCTACAGTGCCAGGGAGCTCCCAAGCTTGCCCAGCGCCTCTGGCCCATGAACCAGGCTGTGAGTAGAGAAGCTAAACAAGCAGGCAAAGGCAGCACATACTGGAATAAGTGTAGAGGGCCCGCCCTGGCAGCTGAACCCACAGACAGCGCCCCTGGGATACTCTGTGCTCCCTCATCCCAGCCTCTTGCCATTTTGGGAGAAGGAAGCCTCCCTCATTCCACATTTTAGAGTCTCATGGTACCCTAAACTGTGGCCTGGGTAAAGGGTGAACCCTGACCCTTGGAGCCTGTTTCCCTGGTTGTCAAGCATCCTTGAGATGGAACAGACCTGATGAAAGCTTTTCGCCAAGATCTGAGGCCTGGCATCTCAGAGCAGGGAGAAGGAGATTGGTCTCCAGCATAAAGAAAAGAACCAGGGCCGAAAGAAGGAGTCCCTGGGTCCTGTTCCTCTGTGGCTTTTAATGCACTTTATGTCTGGACCATTGCTCAGCCAGAAGGGCCTTGGTGTCCTTATTCAAGAATCTGTTTGCCCAGTTGAGGTAAACAGGCAAATAATAATAATAACTTGTCCAAGGCCACAAAAGTCAATACTACTTCCATGTTTCAGGACTTCTAGTCTAGGCCTAGGGTTTCCCAAGAAGTCACCCGGCCTCGGGACTTGTAGGACTCAAAGGCACTGGGCACACCCAGCCCAGCAGCTCCCTACCTGGCAGCCAGGCAAAGGGGACCATTGGCCTGGGGCCATGTTGGATCAGCTGAGTTGGCCACCACCCCTACCTACCCCCCTACACACACACCCGCACCCACACCCAGCCAGCTGCTTGCCTTGCAGAACGCCTGTTTAATGTTTTATTTCTCCTATGGTTTCATTATTGATTCAGGCCCTCGCTGCCGGGTCTGACCGAGTAAGCTGTGAGCGTTTATGTAATGTCAACTTCATCAAAAATGCAGGAGTTCGTGTTTTACTTGTCTGTGCGCTGCCTAGACGGTTTAAGTCGATGGTCGGTGGTTTCGTAAGCCAAAGACAGCGCTGGCATCCATGGGTAGGCTTCTGGTTTCTCCAAAGTGACCCTGTGACTCCGAGGTTCTGGGGAACCCAAGACCCCCATGCTGGGGATATGAGGTCCGGGAAGTGCAGGCTGAGGAGCTCAGGAAGTTGGGAGCCGCTTTTTAAAACAAGTACCAGGCATGAAGTTAGGAAGCCAGCAGGGCATTATTATGCGGCTGTTGCATATTACAGATGAAAATCTAATGAGCTGGGAGAATGTTTATCCATCTATCTCAGTTACTCCTCTCTCATTACTGGGACAAATACCTGACACTCAAAATGAAGGAAGGAAAGATTTATTTAGCTCACAGTTACTGGAGGTTTCAGTCCATATTCTGCCGGCCCAAGGCTGAGTGGAACAGGGCAGACAGCATCCAGTTCATGGCGGTGGAACAGCAACAAAGTG
This sequence comes from Myocastor coypus, assembly GCA_004027025.1. Taxonomy (NCBI): domain Eukaryota; kingdom Metazoa; phylum Chordata; class Mammalia; order Rodentia; family Myocastoridae; genus Myocastor; species Myocastor coypus. Next base: position 22,303 of record PVJA010030325.1, on the reverse strand, counting down.
GTGACAGAGGCCGCCAACCGACCAGGGCAGCAGAGCAACAGCCTGAGTCTGTCTCTGTGTCTCTCTTTTATATTACTTTCAGGCTCTCTGCCTCAGCCTATCCACCTTAGGCCACACTCATAATCCCAGAACTACTCAGCTTCATAATCTCATCAGCACTAAAACACATAATCCCAGTGAATCATGAGTCAAGTCTCAAACCCTAGAAGTTGCCACTTCATGATTGCATGAAGCTTTGAGGGGACAACTAGACATAAACCACAACACTATCCATGCACCCAAGCACCTATGTTGTACTAGCAAAACCAATGATTTGATGGCCATGGGGCAGAAATTTTGTTTGAGAAAAAAAAAAAAAAAGGTTATAAAATGGAAATAATACCAGATAACAATAGTAAAAGTTAGTATCTACTGATACGAGGTGCTATTTTTTTTCTTTTGATTTTTTTTCCTTGTTTATTTACTCAAGGCAGAATTTCACTGTTTAAGGATGACCTCAGACTCTGGTGCTCAAACACTCCTCCTGCCTCAGCCTCCTGAGTTTGTGGGATTACACACATGCACCTTCCCATTGGGCTTTTGTTCTTAGTACTATTCTGAGCCACGTCACACAAACAGTGCTGAAATTTTTAGGCAGTGTTTTTTCAGCCTATGTGTATCTCTGCTCACAGAGAAAAGACAGGAAAGAAAAGACATTCACAGGCATCCTCCTCAGATTGTTCATTTAGGGAGAGCTTTTACTGTCTTCTTTTTGCTCCCTTGGGTTATGTACATTTTTTTTTCTCTCTGTCTCCTTCAACAAGGAATGGGAGACTCGCATCCCGAGGCTCCAGCTGAACGTGCTTCTCCCTGGCGAGCCAGCCCCACCCACTGTGGGTTCTGTCCCTGCTGGGGAATTCACTGCCTCTTGTTCTCTGGAGAATCAAGTTCCAGCAGACGCCGAAGCTGAGGCCCAGCACCACTGGGTTGTGGTCAGGGCTGCGGGACAGTGGGGACATCTGGAGATGCAAGCTTTGGAAAGGAATCCTGCATCCTCGTGTACAGTGTGCCTGACAGCTGAGAGGAATCACCCTCCTTCCAGCTACACCACAACCCAGATTCCCCTACCTATGAAACCCCAGTGGGGTGTGGCCCTGCCCCAAAGGAAATGGAGAGCCACAGCTGGGTCACGGAGAATATCCACTGCCAGGCGTGATGGTGCATGCCTGTAATCCCAGCACTTAAGAAGCTGAGGCAGGAGGATCAGTGCAAGTTCGAGACCAGCCTGGGGTACAAAAGTGAGCTCAAGGCCAACCTGAACTGTACAATGAGACCTTGTCTCAAAAAGACAAAAAAAAAAAAAAAAAAAAAAACAGAGAATGTCCACCTCCTGAAGGGCTTGTCTGGCTGTGTTCTCCTCTGAGGACACTTGGGGGCCACAGTGGATGCCTCACTGAGGTGATAGTTGTGACCACAAGAAAATTACCTGGGGGGCTTACATTCTGAGGCCTGACACTGAATGTTTTACTTTCCTAATTGATTTCCTCTTCATTGTCAGCATTATTGTTTTATTAAAAATGAAACACAAAGGTCAAGTCCCTTGCCCAAAGCCACACAGCCAGAGAATGGCAGGAGAACTCCAGATCCCACAACCCAAATACTGCTACACAGCCTCCCATCCTGTCGCTGGGATCTCTGCTGGTATGGCCTTAGAAGATGTCCTGTTCCCATTCCCAAGACAGTCCTAAAAGGGGACAGCAGCTCAGGCCACCAGAAAGGCAGCAGAACACTGATTAAAAAGAACAGAGGAGAGGGCCGGCCAGAGAGCTCAGGGGACTAAAGCGCCTGCTTAGGCAGAGGATAGTGGCTGGCATTCAATCCCTGGAATGCTGGGCTATGTTGTCCCTGCCCCTGGGGGTATACTGCATGGTGGCTGTAATCCCAGCACTTGGGAGGCTGAAAAGAGGATTGTCACTAAGAGTTTGATCTGTGTAGTGAGACTTTGTAGACCCTGTACTAACTACATGATAGAGGTGGTGTCAGACAGCTCTAGCTTTGAGTCCTGCTGGTCACCTCCTCAGTGTGTGGCAGTGGAACAGCCACTCTGGGCTCTATTCCCTCATCTCTGGGATGCTGACAATGCCTGGCTCCAGGGATCACAGAAGTCATTTTTAAAACAATTAGTAGTGTGGACGGGACACTTGTTAAATGTGCCAGCTGGAGGCAGGCATGTCACATGCCTTGTTTAGTCTTAATTTAATTTTTTAAAATTTATTTATTTATTTTCTTGTTTCAGAACCTTTATTTGTTTATTCACTCATTCTTATGGCTGGCTCAGCCCGCCCCAAGGGCAGGGCTGGCGCAGCATGTGGTGCCGGGGATCGAACCGCGGTCCCTGAAGCCGCCCAAGCTTTCCCAAGCAGGCGCTTTAAACCACTGAGCCATCCCGCCGGGCCGCCTTGTTTAGTCTTTTATCGCCCTGGGGAGCAATGGTGAGTCCTTTACAGCTTGGGATGATACAGCCTGCCATGGCTTGTGTGCCTTAGGCTTGCCCCACCACCACCCTAGGGCATCGCGGTTGCCGCTTTACGGATGGAAAAACTGTGGCTTAAATAGTTCAAGTGACTTCCAAAAGTTACAAGAAAGAAGCAAAGCCAAGATTTGAACTCACATCCTATAAGGTGGACAAATCCCAGTCTTTGCCTATCTACCTGCCATATGGGCCACATCTGAATACAGAGCAATAACACCTGTCACTGGGTCAGAGCCTGGTATAGTTACATAGCGATAAGACCGAAGGCCACTTGGTGTCCCTAGAAGTGGTGAGCTACGGACGGAGCCCAGGAAGGGCTGCTTTCTATTGCTTGGGAGTCCCGGAAAGCTGAGACTTGGGGTTGTAGGTGGCGGCTCCTCCTGCAGATGCCCTATTCTTGAACTATGGACTGAGCCCAGGGAGGGCTGCCTTTTGTTGCTTGGGAGTCCCGGAAAGCTGGGGTCAAGGTTGTAGATAGCAGTTCATCTTGTGTGTGCCCTGTTCTTTGTTTAATTGTTATGTGACACCAATAGTGGCCTCCTCCCCTGCTTGAAATATTATCAGCATTTGTGTCAGCTCAGTGTTTAGAATATGAAAAGAGATGGTTCCTTACATTCTGTATCCATTAAAGTAGTGACATATATTCATTAGGTGGTTTTTTTTTTCCCCCTGCTAAATAAAAAAAAAAGTCTTCTGAGGCTCTGGGCTCACTTGAAGAGAGACCTCAGTGAGTCCTCTAAAGCTATATTCATCAGGTCTTCTCGTCGTTTCTTTCGGCACCGACACATATCACACAACAAGTGGCACCCAACGTGGGGCTGGAACCCACAACCCTGGAATTAAGATTCCCATGTGCTCTCCTCACGCAAGGCCTCGGACCCCCATGGCCATCATCCGTATCACTGTGGGGAGGAAAGGGAAAGAATCTGTGCACTCAGCATGGCCTGGCACACCAGGAGCCTCTGATAGCCATGTGCGTCCCCGGCTGTCACACTGTCCCAGGCCACTTGCGCCGCCGAGACTTTCTTCCCACTCAGCTTAGCCCAAGGGAAGCAGGCAGATCCCCCTTCCTCAGGACTCCATGACAGGCTTGGGAAGTGACAGAAGACAGCTAGCCAGCACGGGGAGGTGCAGGCCCTCGGCTCCATCGGCCCCCACCTGCCTGGGTCCTGCCGCTGACCAGCTTCACCCTGTGGCTCAAGGGCAGCTACTCCATCTCCCCAGGGCCCAGGCTACTCACAGTACAGCTGCTCTGACACCACCCATGCCGGCCACCACATCCACCCAGCCCAAGAGCAGAGCCTTCACCATCTCTAGACCGAGGGCAGCAGTGTGGTCGGAAGCACAGGCCTCTGCTCTCCATCTGTCTTCCACTGACCCCACGTTTAAAGGACCTGAGTTGTCCCACGATGTCCCTCAAAGGCTTCCATAGCTCCTTGTCTGATTCTGGACATGCTTTAATGGTGTCAGGTTCTCTCAGCACCCCAAGGCTGCATAACATATAGACTGCTTACAACTGGAAGGAACCCAACCAAGCTCTCCTGTGATCCGCCTTCTCGACAGATGAGCTGGGCTCAGAGTAGTGGCTCACACAAGGTCACATACCCAGGCAGTTACATCGAGGCACAAGAACCCCTATCCCTTGGCCCCCACCTCGGTACTGCTGCCCCCCACCTGCCTCCTAGGAGCCCAAGAAATGTCGACTCCAGACTCAAGGGCAGCAGTTCTTAACCTGTGGGTCGCTACCTTGGTGGGGGTCGAACGACCAAAACACAGGGGTTGCCTAAAGCCATTCCGAATCATAACTGTAGCAAAATTACAGTTTTGAAGTAGCCACCAAAATTACTTTTTGGTTTGGGGTCACCGCAGCATGAGGAACTGTATGGTGGGGTCATGGCATTAGAAAGGTTGAGAACCACTGCTCAAGAGTCTTGGTGGTATTGGCATTGGCTCTAAATCCCAGGGGCCAGCCACAGAGGGCGAGATACTGCTGCACAGAGTGACAGCTTCCCAAAGACGCCCACACCACTCACCTCTACCACAAGACACAATGAGATGGAGTGCCTTCCACCCAGGATGGAGCTCTGGTCCTGTTACCCTTGCTAGTCAGGTCCCTGCTGTGAGCCTTGGTGCATCTGAAAAATGGGGTCCACCCTTCTGGGTGGACCTCTAGGGAGGAACAAGCAAGGGGAAAACTATGTAACGTGTCCCACACAGGGCCAGGCTCAAGAGATGAAGAACAGTCCAAAGCCATCAGATCTAAGGCGGCGCCAATCATCCAGCTCCCCACAAATTGCTGTGCCACCAAGAGTGGAACATGCCACGGGACCCACGAGGACTTAACACTTCCTGGCCACTTAGAGTGATGATTTCATGTCTCAAGGGAGAACTCGTTTAACTTTAGATTTAAATCATCCGTTACACGTATGTGCATAAAATGGGAAAATAACAGAAATTGGTTCAAGTCTCCCTAAATCTTGTTCACATTGAGTCCACCTGTCCTCATTCTCCTTGACTTGGAGCCATTGAAAGCCATATCTTCCCAGGGCACTGTCCTCTTCTTGCCTTCCAGGGTGCTGTGACATGACATTTTTTTTTCTTTTTTTCTTTTTTTTTTTTGCCAGACCAGGGTTCAAACTCATGACCTTGCACTTGCCAGAGGCAGGCACTTGTGCCATGGAGCTATCTCCCCAGCCCTGACATGACCTTTTCTTTTTTTTTTTTAATTTTATTTATTTTTTCTCTTGTTTCAGAACCTTTGTTTGTTTATTCACTCATTTTTATGGCCAGCTCAGCCCGTCCCAAGGGCAGGGCTGGCACAGCATGTGGTGCCAGGGATCGAACCGCTGTCCCTGAAGCCGCCCAGGCTTTCCCAAGCAGGCACTTTAGAACACTGGGCCATCCCGCCGGGCCCATGACATGACATTTTCAAGAGAACTCATGAGAGAAGTAAAAGCCGTGGTGCTAGGTGCCCCCCTAGCTCTGCCACCTTGTGGCACCAGGTCACCTGTGACCTCCGCCTGAATGATGACTTTAAACCCGTCACCTCCCCTATTTCCCCAACCCCTCCCACAAATGTTTTGCCACTAGTGTTACACTAGGCTGGTATCAACTCAGAAACTGAAGCTCAGAGAAGTCAAGAAATCTGTTCAAGGTCACAGAGCTAGCAAACGATCAAGACAGGATCTGAGCTGAGATCTCTGATCGTGTCGCTGTAGAAAAGATTGAGTGTTTTGTGAGTGTTTTCCCATGACCAGACCTCTGAATCCAACAGGTTCGTGAGCCCTGACCATGGAAGACCATTCCCAGCTTGAGATTAGAGAACGACAGCAACAATAATCCCAGGGAACAAGACCAGGGAGATAGCTCAGGGGCATAAGTGCCTGGCTTGCAAGTACAAGGTCCCAAGTTCGATTCCTCATACTGTAATAATAATAATAATAATAATAATAATAATAATAATAATAATAATAATAAATAGCAAGGTACTGGTGTAGCCACTTATAATGTTCCCAGCAGTGGGTTCTAGCACTTGCTCATATCACAGATGAGGAAACTGAGCCCAAATAGGTAATGCTGCCTTCCCAGGCTCATGTCATCGGGAAGAGAAGGCTAGAATGCATGGGCAGGTAACTGGGCTCCAAGCCGCCTTTTGTTCTCTAACCCACTCCACCCACCTCACAAACAGGCACAGGAAGCCCTCTGCCACCCCCACCCTCTTGTTGTCTTGAGAGGTGGCCCAGCTCCGCTACTGCTGGGAGTGGGATCCGGTGCTGTCAGGCTCAGTCTGATGGATGTCCTTCCCAAGCTGCGCCTGGCTTCCAGCTTTTCTTCAAGCTGGACCCAAAGACAACACCATCTAGCAGGCCTGGCTGCTCTTCAGAAAAAAAAAAAAAAAAAAAAAGGAAGGGGGGTGGCGTGGAAAGAAATCTAATTAGAATCCCTCAGAGCCCCAGCTCTTCCTCTTATTAAGTTAACTCCCTTTGAAGTGGAACTCGACTCATTAGAATAATTTGAATGCCGACGAATTGTCTTGTATGGTCCTGAGCTCAGAGAAGTGGCTTTCACAATTGCGTTTCTCCATGTCCTGGTCTCTCCCCACTGGGACAAAGGACATGTCCATGCCAAGTGGTTCCTGCTTGGGGAAGGTCTGGCGGGGGCGGCACTTCTCTGGAGAGGGAGCTGCCAAGATGCAGTATTGAGGAGCCACAGATTGTGGGGCAGAGTGCTCTGCAGCACCCGCAGGCCCAAAGCAGAGGCTGTATCAGGACTCAGATGTAGTGGAGAAACTCACAAAGACCAGGTCAAGAGCTACAAAAGATCCCCAAAGGCTAACCCTGGGACCTGCCTCAGTGTTTCCTGACTGTGGAGTCCAGGGTCCCACCACAGAGGGTTGGGTTTTTCCAGCCTGAAAAAGATCCTAAAATCCATCGTAAGCTCCCAGAGTGATTTTGAGGCATAACCAAGTTGAAGCCCCACAGGCCTGGAGAGACTGGGGAACCTGCATGGAGTTATGATCACATGTCCATCCCATAGCCCTGCATCTCCAAAGTGGGGTGCCAGGCAAGATAACATTTAATTCTGTTGCTAAAGAAAATTTAGGCCCCGTAGTATTGGCAAGATGCTAGAGGGTCAGCTCTGGTGACCACAGCTTTTCTGCTCCCGGGGCTGGGAGAGGTCAGTACCTGGCACTGAAGCTGCTCCGATCCATCTCAGATTTGGGGACCAAGGGACAACTTCATGCCCTAGGTGCTGAGGGCATAGAGGTAATGCTGCCCTGAGAATCTGATGAGGGAGGTGGTTTAGAGGATCATGGCCTCTGGCTGCCCTTTCTGAGCTCAGCTCTGAAAAGCCTTTGCAGAAGCCTGTAGGTCCCCCAACCCCCAGGCCACCATGCCAACAGGCCCCCAGTCCCTACTCTGTCTCATGCTCCCCAAGTTGCTAGCACCATGAGGAGCCCCAGTGGTGATGCAATTCTCTTTTGTACACCAGGTATAGTGGATGGCTTTGGGTTCTCAAAATCCAGGCTTGTCATCATCATGGCCAGGGGACCCCAGGAAATGAAGAAGCCTAAGGCCTAGCCAGGTTGACAAAGCCCAAGGTCTCCATTCCAGTCCCCAACATTCCTCTGCCCAGAAGGTTGGGTCCTTGATCCACTGACAAGCAGAATAGCCTTGAGCATCCTTCCTCCTGAGCTCCCACAGCCTTCCAGCATCTCCACATGGCCCTTGTCCTATAGAGGAAGAGCCTGTGCTGCCCAGGCAGGCCCTACCCAGGCAGACACCAAGAGGGGCTGGGCGCACCTCTGCACCCTGGCAGGTCCAAAAGAATTGTGGTCAGAAAATGCCTCGGTCTCCATGGTCCCTTTCACTCAATAGAGCTTCTCTCTGGGGTCTCCAAGTCACATCCCTTGTCCTTGCTGACCAAGGATAGTGACTCACAGATGGAGATGGGGGTGAGCTACCAGCAGCAGTGTCTCTCCAGTGGCTTTTTCACCCTTACCTCCCCCTGCCCAAGATCCTAAAAAGAAGACCATATCCAAGTATCTGATTCCCAGAAAATGTTTTTCGCCAGCACCATTAGCTGAACTGAAATGGACTAAATCCAACCCTTGCATTAACTTGCAGAGAATACACCTGGCGTGACATTCCAGACGATGTCAAAGACTGGCAAAGCCAACAGCTTGCAGCAAAACCACCACAGGGTGCAGCCTATAGGGCTGCTCTGCCTCCTTCTTCCGGCTCTCCATTCACACTCAGCGTCCATCCGCGGCAGGACACAGCACTTCCATGCCAGAGACTCTAAAACCAGAACTGCACTTCCGGTCTCCTGTATCCCTTCCGTTGGGCTTTCTCTGTAGAGTCCCTACAGCAGGCGCATATTTGTGAACCCCCTCATCCTTGCCATAACCCTGCAGGAGGTATCATAGGTGCTTCGGCATCACCCAGACCTAGGCCATGTTCTGGTTCTGCTACTCTGACTTTGGACAAAGGACGTCATCCCTAAGCCTCTGTTTCAGAGTCTATAGAATGCAGATGGCAATGCCAGCAGATTCTGTATGGGTTTACTATGGATCAGGACTGGGACACCTCTGCCCACCCCCACTGGGCCATTTTTATCTAACAGTGCTGCCTAGTTCAGCCTTTAGGGTGAGTTTGGAAATAGATCATCAGGTTGAAGGCTGGGAGAAGATCTCAGCTGCCTGTCACAGCAGGCATATCCACCAGGAGGTGGGGGACAGGGAGAACCCTGCCACCCTCCTTATTGACACAAAAATACAAGGGGCCACTAGAAAAGAAAAGGCAGGAGTAGTTCTCTGAGCTTCCTGCTGCTGTCAAGATGGGGCCGAAAGACAAGAAGCCTAAGAGGTCAACCTGGAAGTTTAATTTGGACCTTACCCATCTGGTAGAAGATGGATTTTTTTTTTTTTTTTTTTTTTTTTTTTTTTTTTTTTTTTTTTTTTTTTGTCTTTTTGAGACAGAGTCTTGCTATGCAATTCAGGCTGGCCTTGAGCTCACTTTTGTAGCACAGGCTGGTCTTGAACTCACACTGATTCTCCTGCCTCAGCCTCCCGAGTGCTGGGATTACAGGTGTGCGCCACCACGCCCAGTTGAAGATGGAATTTTTGACTCTGGAAATTTTGAACAGTTTCTGAGGGAGAAGGTTAAAGTCAATGGAAAAACTGGAAACCTTGGGAAAGTTGTTCACATTGAACGATTCAAGAATAAGATCACAAGCCGGGTGTGGTGGCTCACGCCTGTAATCCCAGCACTTGGGAGGCTGAGGCAGGAGGACTGGTGTGAGTTCAAGACCAGCCTGGGCTACAAAAGTGAGCTCAAGGCCAGCCTGAACTGCATAGTGAGACCCTGTCTCAAAAAGACAAAAAAAAAAAAAAGAATAAGATCACAGTTGTTTCTGAGAAACAGTTCTCCAAAAGATACTTGAAATACCTTACCAAGAAGTATCTTAAAAAGAATAATCTTTGTGATTGGCTTCACGTGGTTGCATCTGACAAAGAGACTTACGAACTCCGATACTGCCAGATTAGTCAAGACAAAGATGGATCAGAGTCTGAGGACTAGGTGGTTGCCACTGGTAGGGCTTTTTCCTAAAATAAATGAAGTATATGTGATAAAGAAACATCCAGAAATGAGCTTTCAGTTTATTGGTGAATAAAAGCATTGCATTCTTTAAAAGAAAGAAAGAGCCAGGCATGGTGGCCCACGCCTGTAGTCCCAGCACTCAGGAGGCTGAGGCAGAAGGATCGATGTGAGTTCGAGACCAGCCTGGGCTACAAAAGTGAGCTCAAGGCCAACCTGAACTGCATAGCAAGACCCTGTCTCAAAAAGACAAAAAAAAAAAAAAAAAAAAAAAAAAAAAAAAAAAAAAAAAAAGAAAGAAAGAAGGAAGGAAGGAAAGAAGAAAGAAAGAAAGAAAGAAAGAAAGAAAGAAAAGCCAGGAGTAGACAAAGAGCGGCCTCTGAATCTGAGGACTGCACTGGAATCCCATTCCCTCCCTGTCCCCTCAGCTGAGAAGGACCCAGAGCTGGCCCCATGCATACTCAGCATCCATCCCCCCGTGGGACCTAGCACTTCTCAGCGGAAGCCTGGTGACGCCGGGTGCTTGGCTCCACTGCCAGCAACAGCCAGCCCCAGGGACTGCAGAGGCTCCCAAATTCCTGGCCTCCGATTCTGCCTTGGAACATTCTCGAGCCAAAATAAACGTGGGAACGCCATGGCAGAGCCTGGGCACCAGCAGGAAGTCCAAGATGTCACCCAGTACGACCCAGGCCTTCCAGGCAAAGCCACACCAAAGCTATCCCTGACTGATGCTAATTGGATGAACCGTTTTAAATTAAATAATAGGGATGGGCAGGATGAAGGATGCCAAGGATAACTGAAAGAGAAGTGTTATCCAGAGAAAATAGTGCTAAAGACCAGAATTACTTAAGTGTACACAAAGGAAGCCAGTACACAGGCCAGGACTTGTTTCTACCCCAGGAGCTGAGAGTGAGAAATGGCTTTGAATCCCCAAGCAGCTAGGTGAGGGCTGCGGCCGGGTCCCCTCCCCCTCCATTGCCGTCTCCCAGCCTGGCTGCTGGTGCCTCCTGCCCTGCAGGGCCACAGCGAATGCGACCCTCGACCCTCGGGCTGCAGACCTCCTCTCCCACCCTGTGGGCTCAGTGGCGCAGACCTGCTCTCCAGTGCTGAGCTCACCACGTCCGCCTCCCTCCATGCATGGAGAGCACTATTCCTACCCTGTCCTGTTACAAATCTCTGCACTTCCTCGAGGTCTGGGCTTCGTGCTGGGATGTGTGGGTTGCTCTCTGAATCTCACTCCAGCCCAGAGCTGTACCCTTCTTGGCTGTCTTCTTTCAGCTGTATCCCCCAGACTGGCCACTGGGCAGTGGATACCTCATATACCCGTGGCAGATAAAAGAGCTGATGGGCACGAAGCTCCCAGAGTGTGGCTCCCTCTTTCCATTCTTGGGGCTGAAAATAATGAGAAGTGAGTATCTAATGATGCCTGAAAGAACTACAGATAGAAACCGGGTAGACCTTAATGAAGTGGGCCTAATGTGCCGCCCACTGCACCAAGGGCAGGGCTGCTGGCATTAGTCCTTCTCAGGTATAAGGGAGTAGAGACCAGAGAAGCTGAGTAACTTCCCTAAGGCCACAGAGCCTTCATTGGCGTGTGGGCCTGGCAGGTCTTCAGTGTCCCAGCAGCAGCCAGTGTCAGCCTGGCTCACTGAAACCCCCAGAAAACCCCTCGGGTCTAGCTCTAACCCATACCAGTGCCCAAGCTGCCTCTTATCTCAAGCCCAAATGGGTCTGAGGGACAGTTATACATCAACCCTGCTGTGGAGCCCAGCAGAGTCTCAGGGGCCCAGAACTCTGTGCACAGAGAGCAGGTAGAACAACTGCCAGCCCCAAAGGGGCTCAGGCTCCTGGGTTCAAAGGTGCTGTCAGTCGTTGGTGATCGCAGACCTCACATCAGTGAAGCAGAAGTCACAGGCACAGAGCCAACAGCAAGCCGGCTGTCCCCTTAGGTGGGCGTCCTCCAGTCCTGTCCCCTGATTCCACACTGGAGGCCTCATGTTGCTGGCACCAGAGCTGCAGTCCTCCTGGGAGCAGCCCTGCCACACACCTGGCCTTGGATGGCTCAGGGACCTCAGGGGTACAGGGACCCTGTATGTGTGCACACTCCTGTTCTGAGGAATATATAGTGCGCATGCCTATGCATGTGTGTGTGTGTGTGTGTGTGTGTGTGCGCGCGCGCGTGCGTGCGCGTGCACAGGCACATGCGTGTGTGCATGCCTTTAGAACAATTTCCAATGAGAAGTAACTGCCTCACAAGTGTCACCTGCTCTTATCACCGGCCAGGGTGACTGACAAAGCCCCAGGGAGGGGCAGCATAATGATGAGAGAATGAGTGCTTCTCTTAGTTACTTTTAACTCATTGCTGGGACAAATGCCCGACACCCAAAATGATGGAAGGAAAGGTTTATTTATCTCACAGTTACTGGAGGTTTCAGTCCGTACTTGGCTGGCTCCAAGGCAGAGAGGCACATGGCAGAGAGCAGCAGTTCATGACAGCGGAACAGCATCGATGGCAACAGAGGCAACAGAACAAGCAGGGCAGCAGAGAGCAACAGCCTGAGTCTGTCTCTCTGTGTCTCTTTATATTACATCAGCCTGTCTGCCTTAGCCTATCTGCCTCAGGCCACACCTATAATTCCCCGCAGTACTCAGACCCATCATCTCATCAGTACTAAACACACAATAACAGTGGATTATCAGTCAAGTCTCAAACTCTAGAAGTCCCCACCCCAGGATTATATGAGGCTTTGGGGGGACAACTAGACATAAACCATAACAAGTGCCTTCTGCAAAATTAAGATGAGGTTTCCAAAAAATAGTTCCATCAAACAGGCTCCAGGCAAGCTTCCCTGAGGTGTCTGTCAGAGTCCCTTCCTGAGTCTCTTCTCGGCCCAAGAAGTCTAAACTTTTTTTTTTTTTTTTTTTTTTGTCTTTTTTTTTGAGACAGGGTCTCACTGTGCAGCTCAGGCTGGCTTTGAGCTCACTTTTGTAGCCCAGGCTGGTCTCGAACTCACAACGATCCTCCTGCCTCAGCCTCCCAAGTGCTGGGATTACAGGCGTGAGCCACCACGCCCGGCAAGAAGTCTAAACTTATAATCTTAAAAATACATTATCAGAATTCCACCAAGTTAATTCCAATTTACCACTCCCAGTGCAACCCACAGCAATAAAAAAGACACTAAGACATATATATATATATATATATATATATATATATATATATATATATATTAGGGAGCCAAGTCCGGCCATGAAGATGTCTTCCGGAACAAAGAGAGTGACCCAGGACTACACCCAGGTTTTATTCAGTGGAGAAGGGAGAGTGACTTGAGAAAAGGAATTGTGGGAAGTTGAGCACTGTGAGCTGGGCTAGGTAGGAGGCCTGCCTTCACCTCTGCCATATTCAGAGAGGATATGCAGAGAAAGTCATTTGCATTATGCCATTGAGATAGTATCTAACCTTCTGGGGGTCTGGTGCTTCAGCTCTGATGTGTAATCTTTCAAGTCCCAGGAAGTCACAGCCTCTATCTCGAGACTCAATCCCAGCTGACAGCATGAAGCATTGGCTCTTTATCCTATCTCAACCTGACTCATACTGGAGAGCGGCAGGTGTGGCTTATCAGGGAAACACGTGTGCCATCTTCAAAAACTACCACCAGCACCTCCGCAAGACCAATACACACTGCTTAAGGCCAATTGAGAGGATAATGAGAAGTCCTAGCCAGCTCTGTACATTTCAATACAAGGAAATAGGGTCAGGGTCAGGCTCAGCCAAAATGGAGAAAGTTACTCTTCTTTCAAGGAGAGCTGCTCAGGTGGTCCTCCACCCAGACCTACAGATTTAGGGTTCTGAGATGGGTTGCAGGAATTTTTCTTCCAACCAACCTAGCTGCAGGTTGGGCCCTTTGGGCCAGCCCAAGGGTTTCCCTAGCAAATATGAAAGAGTATATATTTTTTTTTTTTTTTTTTTTTTTTTTTTTTTTTTTTTTTTTTTTTTTTTTTTTTTGTCTTTTTGAGACAGGGTCTCCCTATGCAGTTGAGGCTGGCCTTGAGCTCACTTTTGTAACTAAGACTGGTATCGAACTCACACCGATCCTGCTGTCTCAGCCTCCCGAGTGCTGGGATTACAGGCGTGTGCCACCTCATCCAGCTAAGAGTATCTGATATCACCTAAAACATAATGAAATGCTACTGCCCACCTACAAGAATGGTAACATCAGAAATAGTGACAAGAAATGCTAGCAAGGACACAGAGAAATGGAATCATTCTGACATTGGTGGTGGGAAGGTAACATGGTGTAACTGCTGCAGTTTTGTTAAGAATTAAACATAAAGCCAGGCGTGGTGGCTCACGCCTGTAATCCCAGCACTCGGGAGGCTGAGGCAGGAGGATTGGTGCAAGTTCGAGACCAGCCTGGGCTACAAAAGTGAGCTCAAGGCCAGCCTCAACTGCATAGCAAGACCCTGTCTCAAAAAAAAAAGAATTAAACATAAGCCAGGCGTGGTGGCGCACGCCTGTAATCCTAGCACTCAGGAGGCTGAGGCAGGAGGATCAGTGTGAGTTCAAGACCAGCCTGGGCTATAAAAGTGAGCTCAAGGCCAGCCTGAACTGCATAGCGAGACCCTGTCTCAAAAAGACAAAAGAAAGAAAGAAAGAAGAAAGAGAATTAAACATAGCCCAGCAGTTTCGGAGGATGAGGCAGGAAGACTGCCACAAGTTCGGGGCCAACCCGGGCTACATAATAAAATCAAGGTCAGCCTAAGAAATAGGGCAAGGCCCTGTCTCAAGAAACAAGCAAACTAAAAAGAACTTAACATAAGACTGTCAAATGACCCATTCCTGAGCATGTATCCCACAGAAGTGAAAATATATGCTTACACACACATACACAATTACGGAGCCAGGCATGGTGATGCATGCCTCTAATCCCAGCACTCGGGAGGCTGAGGCAGGAGGATCGGTGCAAGTTCGAGACCAGCCTGGGCTACAAAAGTGAGCTCAAGGCCAGCCTGACCTGCATAGCGAGACTCTGTCTCAAAAAGACCAAAAAAAAAAAAAAAAAAAGAAAAGAAAAAAGAAAAGATCTCTGCGTTATTTCTTACAACTGCACATGAATCTACGACTATCCCAAAATTACATTTTTGACTTATAAAAAGGCAAAAGTCACCGAGAGGTGTTTTTAAAACACTCACCCAGGGGGACCCACCCTGATTCAGCAGGTCTGGGTGGAGGCTTGGCTAAGGCATCCTTTTGAAGTCTTCCCAAGAGTTGAAAACCACAGAACAAAATTAGTTATTGAGTTCTTTTTCCTACACATTCAACTTTTTATGTGAAACTATGTCAAAATCCAAACATCTCCTGGATTCAGGCTGGAACTACATCTCCCACCCCATATGGCAGGGATGGCAGGTCTGTCATGGTCCAGGCCATCAGCCTTGGGACCCAGGGGAGCAGAGTAAAGGCCACGTGGCTTGAGGAAGTTCACAGTCACTTCTCTGCTGGCTCCACCTTCCTCAGCAAGACCCAGCCAGGCAGCCCCGCTGTGGGGTCAGGGCGGCAGTGTTCCCAGTGCCTTCTGCCTGCCCAGGAAGCTTTCCAGAATGTGGGTGCAAAGGAAAGGAATTCGCCCATCAGCATTGGCTGCTGCAAGCACCGCCATCAGGAGTCTTCAGCCTACCTTTGGAGCACACAGGACGCAGATAGAGCCCTTATCACACAGGTTCTGGGAAGGACAGTGGCCAGCGTATCCCTGGATTCTCTAAGGATCTGCGTTTGTGTAACTGGATAGCTCAGAGTTCTCTCCCCTTCTCTCTTCCTAAATAGCTCACCAATTAACATCTCCATGCTATGCGTCACTGAGGACTGACAGCCCCCCTCCTGATGACCTCCTCGGTCTCTGGCTGCCAGACCCGGCTCCTTGGCTGCAGGAGCGGAGAGCTGTGAACTTGTGGTCCAGAGCCAGTGAACTTCACAGCTAATGTGGTGGCGCAGTGTTCCAGGCCGCTTCTGAAGCCAGAGCAGGGAGGTGGATGGGGCCCAGGAGTCCAAGGTCCAGGAAACCAATTGCCAAACCGAGGGACAGTGCAGTTCCTCCTTGCGGTGTGTGTGGGGGGGGGAGCTGTGTAGCTGTAGCAGCCGACCCCGGAGCACTGCCTCAGCTGGTCCCATTTCCTTCATTCCTCCTATCCAGCAGCAAGCTGCACCGCTGGTTACTGTGCAAACATGACCTGCAGGAGCCTCTTCACCCACCACGGGCTGGCCATGCCTCCGAGCCCAGCTGAGGTTCCATCCCCGTACAGCCTCCTCACAGAGCCTCAGGTGCTCTAGGTAAGATACAGTTGGGTCCCCTGGGCAGCTCAGTTCTTCTGTGCTCAAACCTTCAACACTTCCAAGCACCCCCTGGTATCATGTTCTCCAGGAATATTTCAAGGTCTGAGCAGAGCCTCGTCAACACTCCTGGCTGACTGGCACAGAGAAGCCAGCTTTGCACTCGTTTCCATCCCATGAGAGGAAAGTCTGGGCTAAAACTGATAGGATCTCAGCACAGCAGGGAGGGAGGCAGAAGGAAAAAGGAGAGAGGGGCTTCGTTTTCTTTGAGGACACGGAGAGAATTTGGGAAGATCAAGGAATTCTCTGAACTGGACAAAGAGAGGTGGTGGCTTTTGAGGCCTTTTGCCAGGGGTGGAGTTTGAGGAGAATGATTAGATAGACCTGAGGAGCTGATTAAGACCTTTCCTGAGGTGGTGGGAAAGGTGAAAGGAAATTGTACCCTGGGCTGAGTTGGAGAAGAAGGGAGAGGTGGTCCTGGGAGCACAGGCCTTTGTTTTAAGGGCATTGGCCCTGCTAGATGACCACCATAGTGACTTTAGCAACTTACGCTAGGGCCAGAACCTGTCAAGAACCTGCAAAACAGCATCAGTAGTGCTACTGGAGGATCAGGCCACAGGAGGAGGAGGAATGGTGATTGCTATCATCTTTATATTTCCCTAACATTTAGGAAACTTGTATCATGAATTTGTGTGTGTGTGTGTGTGTGTGTGTGAGAGAGAGAGAGAGAAAGAGAGAGAGAGAGAGACAGAGACAGAGACAGACAGACAGACAGAGACAGAGAGAAAGACACAGAGATAATTTGAGACAGGGTCTCACTATGTAGTCTAGGCTGATTCATTATGAAGCCCAGGCTGGCCTTGAACTCATGGCAATCTTCCTCTTCCAGCCTCCTGAGTGCTGGGATTACAGACATGCACCTCTACACCGAATTTACCACGACCATTCAAAACCCATAGAAATGCCACGCTATGTGTATATGCCGTGTACCATAAGATACTTTTATACTAGATGTAGTGCTATAAAGCCACTGATTTTTTTTTTTTTTTAACATCTGAGCCTTTTGATATAAATGTTAGTGCAAAAGAGCTGGCTTTTCTCTTCCGGGCGCACTTATGTGGCACTGCTCTGGGGGCTGTGAGGGGCATGGGGATGCCACGGACCCAGGCTTGACCCTCAGGAAACAACGGAACAAGTGCAGGCAGAGCAATCAGGAAGCCTGAGGCCGGAGGGCACTGTCCTGTCACTGTGAGTCACTGCACTGTAGCCTGAAGAGGGCAGGAAGAGGATCAGTCCACCTTGTCCAACCTGAATCCCAGGACCTAAGAAAGACCATGGCCTTTACCAAAAGTTCAATGCAAGGGAATGAGTGAATATATATATATGTATATATATATACATATATATATATATATATATATATGTATATATATATACATACATATATATATATATATATATATATATATGTGTATATATATATATATATATATACACATATATATATACTTCTTTTTTTTTTTCTAGCCTTGCCCCCAGCTTTGTTGAGCCCCGAGTCTGAGAGTGGTGGTGCATGCCTGTAATCCCAGAAGCTGGGGAGACTGAAAACAGGAAAATCTCTATGAGTCTGAGCTGTGTAGTGAGACCATGGACCAAATGCACAAATTAAAAAAAAAAAAAAAAAAAAGACAAAAGTCTTGCTATGTAGTTCAGGCTGGCCTTGAACTTACTACACAGCCCACAAGGCAGCTCCTCCCAATGAGTGAATATATTAGTGAATGGCAAAACAAATGAGTGAAGTCTAAAGAGCAGACGCACTGCTGGGATGGCTAGACCTCTGCACGCATATGCAAAAACAAAATAAATAGAGAAAAACACTCAGAAGCTGATTTCACAGATTTTTACGAAGAATGGCTAGCATCAGGAAAAGGGTGACTGTATTTTCAGTAGTTTGGTGCACTAAATATGCTTGAAAACCTCGAACCCCAAACAACCAAATATACCAGCTTAAAAACAAAAATTAATTCCAACTGTTCACACCCCGAACAGAAGACACATGCAGAAGCAAACACTGTGGGAGGACTAGAACCCAGGCATGCTCCCGGTGCTCCAAAGTTGCACAGAATCGAGGCTGGAGACAGCACAGGGCCCGCCCAGCATGAAGACTCTTAACAAGGAATGCTTCTGCAGCAAACCAAGACCCCAAAAGTCACATACCAGGGGCAAGGTGAACTAGAGCAAAGCTATTCTCCTCTCTGCTCCCTAGAGACTACGGCACTACAAATTGCTTCTACAGAACCTTGGCAAGGAAACCCTGCCTCAGAACGTGTGGCTGAAGCCAACCCTAATAAGAGGGTTTGCAGCCTGAGTTCATTCCACTTGGGTGGTCGGAATTATCAAGCCAAGAATTTAGTTCTTAAGTGGTCTCCAGGTGGCAATGACCTCGAGCTCCTGGCAGAAAGGGGTGCAAATCCACTCTGTAGGAATCCATCTTCAACCAGACTCAAAGATTGTCCCGAAGTGCAACTCATACATGAGCCCACGGTCACGATTGCAAAACATAAGGCAGGCAGGCCCCGTGAGCAGGTCAGCAGAAGCAACAGGTAACAGATCCCGACTCACGAAGACCTCAAACACTACACTCATAAAAGAATTCAAAACACCTCTAATGTATTTAATGACATTTTAAAAGCTGACATTGGAAAGATAAGTATGTAACTATCTGTACATTGACTCCATGGATTAAAAAAGGACTAAGGGTCAGTGAGATAGCTCAGTGGACCAAGCACTTGTTTAGGCAAGTGTAGGGTCTGGGGTTCGATTCTTGGCACCACTTGCTGTGCTGGCCCTGCCCCAGAGCACAATGAGCTGGCCACTAACAGCAGACAGAGTGGTGCACACCTGTATTCCCAGCACTGGGGAGGCTAAGAACAGGAGGATCACTACCTGTCAGAGCTGCATAGTGAGACCCTGTACCAAATACACACACACACACACACACACACACACACACACACAAACTAGCAATGAAACATAATGACTAAAAGTTAACTCTGTAGCTATAATGCTGATGGGTGTAGTCCAGTGGTACAGCGCTGTGTCACATGAATGAACCCCTGGGTTCAGTTCATAGCACACACACAAAATTAAAACTCAGGAGCTGAGTTGAAAGGTGAATGAAACACAGAAGTCACCGAGGTGGAAAACTACAAAAGGAAACAGTAACATATATGAAGAACTGTATAAAAATTATACACCTACTAAGGAGGGGAAGAAGAATGAATGAATAGGACAGAGGCAAAATACAAAGTGACAGGGGCCCAGCAGGATGGCTCAGTGGTCTAAAGCGCCTGCTTAGGAAAGCTTGGGCAGCTTCAGGGACCACGGTTCAATCCCTGGCACCACATGCTGCCCCAGCCATAAAAATAAATAAACAAACAAAAGTTCTGAAACAAGCTAGGTGTGGTGGTGCACGCCTGTAATGCCAACACTTGGGAGGCTGAGCCAGAAGGATTAGTGCAAGTTCAAGACCAGCCTGGGCTACAAAAATGAGCTCAAGGTCAGCCTGAGCTGCATAGCGAGACCCTGTCTCAAAAAGAAAAAAAAGAAGTTCTGAAACAAGAAAAAAAAAAAAAAAAAAAAAGTAAAATAAATAAAATTCTTTAAAAAAAAATACGAAGTGACAATGGGCATTGAATTAGCCAAAGTCTCCCAACGATGTCCATAAGTTTCATAAACAATAAAAATAATCACAGATTTGTTTTGTTTTGTTGTTGTCGAGGGTATTTTGTTTGCTGGTTAGTTGGTTTAGATTGTTTAATTTTGTTTTTTGATACTGGGGATTGAACCCAGATACGCACATACCAGGCAAGTGGTCTACCACTGGGTTATATTCTTTCCCTACTCACAGATTTAAGAAATAAGTGACGCCCAAGCCCCGTGCAAAATTTGGAGCATACTCAATACTAAAATGTATCTGTTACTTGTCTGAAATTCAAACTTAACTGCATGTCTGTATTTTTCCTGGCAACGTTAACACCTAGACACATCTGAAAGGAACTGTAAAACACCAGAAAGAAGAAAGACACGCACAAAAGCAACCCTGGAGACAAGACAGATGGCCTCTCAAGTCAGGGACAATCACACTGACAGCTCACTTCTCAAGACAGCGAGAGATTCCAAAGCTCCTTCAAATAATGGCTTCAGCGTGTTGGGAAAAAGCAGGACTGGTGTTGTGTATCTAGAGAAATTATCTTTTAAAATAAGAGTGAAACAAAATCAAGCTGAATCCAATAAAGACTATATAACTGGCCGCAAACAGATCTTCCCTTTAAAAAAATTTTTTTTTTGTTTGTTTGTTTTATTTTTTTTTTCTTGTTTCAGAACTTTTGTTTGTTCATTTATTTATTTTTATGGCTGGCTCAGCCTGCCCTGAGAGCGAGGCTGGCGCAGCATGTGGTGCCGGGGATCTAACCGCGGTCCGTGTAGCCACCTGCAGGTGCTTTAGACCACTGAGCCATCCTGCTGGGCCAGATCTTCCCTTTAAAAAAAAAAAAAAAAAATTGCTAAAAGACTTATTTTGCAGGAAAAGAGTGATGTCAGATGGAAGACAGAGAAGACTAGAAGAACATCGAGGAAGAGGATGGTATCCTGGGGACCTCCCTGACCTGTGTGAGGACCTGGGTTCCACCCCTAACATAGCAGGGGAAAATACAAGGAAAAATGAAAATTCATAACAACAATAAAATGGAAGTGAATTGAAGAATTTTACAAGATCCTTGTATTTGATCAAAGAGGATTATAACTAACTTTTAAATTTCAGTAAGTGAATATAGTTAACATTTCTGGAGTAATGGCTAAAAGAATAGAAATAACAATATAGCTAAAAAAAAAAAAAAAAAACAGGGAAGCCAGTGTGGCGGCATACCGCTATAACCCCAGGGCTCAGGAGGCTCATGCAGGAAGATCACTGTGAGTTCAAGGCCAGCCTGGACTGCAAAGTGAGCTCAAGGTCAGCCTGAACTACAAAGTAAGAAGACAGAAACAAGGAATAACTGACAAACCCACCATCATAATAGAGCTTTTGACAAGCTTTTTCAGTCATTGGTAGCTAAAACAGACATAAGAAAATCAGCTGAAGTGTACAGAAAATTTGACACAATAAATTTAATTTGCCAGACATTTATAAAACATTGTATCAATATTTTTGAGCACACATTAAATCACGTTCTTCATCTTAGACTAGATGTGGTGGCCATGCCTGTAATCCCAGCACCTGAAAGGCTGAAAGAAAGAGAGTCACTATGAGTCCGAACTGTGTAGTGAGACCCTATAGACCCTATAGAACCTCTCCTAAATTCATAAAAACAATCAGGTCCTATAAACACAATGCAAATAAGAAAACTTATAACAAAAATATAACTGGAAAAACCTCATGCACAGTAGAAATTAGAAATATTTAGAATTACATAGCAATAAAATATTTCATATCAAAACTTGGGAGATGAACTGGGCATCATGGCGCATGCCTGTAATACCAGCACTTGGGAGGCTGAGGCAGGAGGATTTGTGTGAGTTCGAGACCAGCCTGGGCCACAAAAGTGAGCTCAAGGCCAGCCTGAACTGCATAGCAAGACCCTGTCTCAAAAAGACAAAACAAAAACAAACTGAACCTCCTCTTCCTCCACCTCCTCTTCCATCTCATCTTTCTTTGCCCCAACCTGCAAAGGTCGTCCCTTTTTGATGACTTGAGTGATTAGGTGGAGCACCCTACAGATAACCAAGAGCTCCTTTGCCATCTCAGTGGCCCTCCACTGGATCTCATCTAGAAAGAAACATACAGCTTCCTCAGCTTAGAGCCTGGGCAACTTTGGGAGGCCATTGTGTTGCCTACAGAGCATATTCTTCAGCTGTTTCAGACACTTCCAAAATGCCAATGTCATGAAAGATTTTCTAAAAGGCTTGTGAAACTGGGCGTGGTGGCACACGCCTGTAATCCCAGCACTCGGGAGGCTGAGGCAGGAGGATCGATGAGAGTTTGAGACCAGCCTGGGCTACAAAACTGAGCTCAAGGCCAGCCTGAACTGTACAGTGAGACCCTGTCTCAAAAAGACAAAAAAAAAAAAAAAAAAAAAACAAAGAGAGAAAGAAAGAAAGAAAAGACACATTGTTCCAGTAGATGCAAAAAATAACATTCGACAAAAATCCAACATCCATTTGGAATTAAAAACTCTTAACAAAATAGGAATAAAGAAGAATTTCCCCAACTTGATAAAGAGCATCTTTTTTTGCAGCCCAAACCCCACCGCTGGGAGCTGAGCCTGCGCACCCGCTGCGGGTAAGCCCCTGCGCCCCTCTGCCCCG
>PVJA010030324.1:0-25908 GCA_004027025.1 Myocastor coypus | reverse complement strand
CCCCCAGCAAGGAAAAAAAAAAAAAATCCTTAATTACAATGCATGGAACGCAGAGCTAGATTGGTGAGATGAGCTTTAGGAGGCTTAGATTCAATAGCCTCCAACATCACAAGCTTCACTAGTGGCACACTGCAATTGCAAAACATTTGACTGTGTATGTATCTGCTTCCTCTTAGTCCAAAGAGAAGTATATTCTTTCCTTTCTTTCTTTCTTTCTTTCTTTTTCTATGCAACATCAATAGGGAGGTGGGTCATGCCCACACACTGCACTCTATAGAATAATTGTGAGGACAATATGCAATATGTCAACTTTCAAAGAAAAGAAGGGGGAAAAGAAAAAAAGAAAGGTAATGTGGATTTAGAAAGGTTAATGTTTAATTGTTTGATGAATCTTATATACCTATATGTATTAATCTAAACTGATCTGATGATGAAAATATGTAATATAACCATTGTGAAATTTAAGCAATAAAAAAATTGAAAAAAAAGATCTAAATATTAAAAGAGAAACATTAAATCTCCTGGAAGAAAAAGTGGGAGAAAATCTTGAAGATATTGGAATAGGCACAGAATTAATGGACAAAAATAAAAATGCACATTTAAGAGTTGAAGGAATCAACAACTGGGACCTTCTTTGACCAAGAAGTTTTTGCACCTCGAAAGAAATTACCAACTGAGTGAAAAGACAACCCCACAAAATTTTAAAGATTTTAACTAATAAGTATTCAGACAAAGGTCTTCTATCTAGCATCTATAAAGAACTAAAGATTATTAAGATCCCAAAATTCAAAGACCCAATCCAGAAATTGGCATCTGAGATAAATACACACTTCTCAGAGAAAGAAATTCAACAAGCCTACAAATACATAAAGAAATGTTCCACCTCACTAGCCACTCATGAAATACAAATTAAAACAACAGTTATATATCATCTCACCCCAAAAAGAATGGCTATCATAAAGAAATCAACTAACTGCATATGTTGGAGAGGCTGTAGGAAAAAAGGAGCTCTTCTTCACTGCTGGTGAGAATGCAGACTGGTGCAGGCACTATGGAGAGCAGTGTGGAGACTCCTTTAAAAACTAGAACTTGAAATACCATTCAATGTAGCTATGCCCCTACTGGGAATTTTCTCAGAAGAACTGAAGACATTATACCACAGTAATATTTGTACACCTGTGTTTATAGCAGCCCAATTTGCTTGTACACTTCTAAATTATGTATTTGAAAACTCAAGTAAAACCTGAACTGATCTTGATAATAGCAACTAAACAAACAGGATTACGAAATGAAAGTCTTATTTTAGCCTAGCTATTGAACCAAAAAAGGAAAGGAACTACAAGAGTTCAGGAGATGAAGATGATGTTTTAATTTTGGCTATTTTACAATTTTTTCTTTTTTTTGTCTATTAGTATAAAAGACCTCAGTGTAATAACAACAGAAATTTAGTTTTGGCTTGTGAATTATATAGTGGTTTTATAGATGATAGATAGATAGATAGATAGATAGATAGATAGATAGATAGATAGATGATAGATAGATAGATAGATAGATAGATAGATAGATAGATAGATATGTTAACTTTCTGATTCTGAGGTGTGTATAGGCTCTGTTTTGGATGATTAGAAAACATGCATCATGAAGTATTTAGGAATAACAAAGCCTCACATCTGAAACCTACTCTCAAGTAGAAATAAAAAATAGACAACAGATGGGAAAACTGATAGAAAACAGGATAGATGGATGGATAGATGGATGGGTAGAGAAATGGCAAATGTGATAGAATATTCTTAATTAGGGATTTTGGTTGAAGAATAATATCTTTCTACTGTCTTTGTAACTTTTTGTATTGGAAGTTTTCAAAATAAAAAGTTTTATAAATGCAAAAAAAAATAAAAAATAAAAAACATAAAAAGCTATACAAATGTGCAAGAAAATCAGATCAAGAGATGAGAAAATTATTATAACTAGAGGTTATTCCTTTATGAGGGGATCTTTGGCCTGTTTTCTACCAGTGATTTTAAATATATAATGGCAACACATATTTCAAAAGTAAATATTCTGGGCCCAGTGGGATGGCTCAGTGGTCTAAAGCACCTGCTTAGGAAAGCTTGGGGGCTGCAGGGACCTCAGTTCGATCCCCAGCACCACATGCTGCGCCAGCCCTGCCCTCAGGGCGCCAGCTATAAAAATAAAATAAATGAACAAACAAAAGTTCTGAAAGAATAAAAAAATAAAAAATAAAAAATAAAAAATTCCTTAAAAAAAAAGAGTAAATATTCTGCTACCAGCTCACCAGCCTCTGGTCCAGGCATGGAGACCAAGATAGACAAGGTCTCCAAAGGACCTTAACTCAAGTGAGGGGAGCAAGTGATAAACAAGGAAGGCAAAAACTAAAGAGTAGACAGAATGCCCCTGTGAAAGTGGAGCAACGACAGTCAGAGAGACAGGACAGACCACGAGGGACAGAAGCTGTGGAGGATGATTCAGAGGTAAGACTTACTGTGATCAGGTTTCAGGCCTGAGAGAAGGCATAGACAGTTCTAGACAGAGAGAACTCAAGTTTAAAATCCATCTCTAAGCTGGATGTGGTAGCACATTCCTGCAATCCCAGTAGTCAGGAGGCTGAAGTGGGAGGATCGGCGTGTGAGTTCTAGGATAGCCTGGGTAAGGTGGAGGCCAGCCTGAATTACAGAGTAAGACCCTGTGTCAAATAAAAACCCTCTCTTCTACTACAGTATTAGGTAGTGCGATATACTCCATCAATTTTTAATTGCAAGTCTGACTCAGGTACAGAGAATATCTTTATTAGGAAATGCACCTCTTATTTCTCTTAACAATTATATCTTCTATGCCACAACTAATTGCTATATATGCAACTATCCTCACATTTGCACACAAGGGATTTCTGGCATGTAGCATGATTAGATATTAAAACTACTGTTTCTGCTAGGCATGTAATCCCAGCACTCTAGGCAGCTGAGGACAGCAAGTTCAAGTGCAGCTTGGGCAATTCAACAACTTAGGGAGATGATATCTTAAAAATAATTAATTTAAAAGGGCTAAGGATATAACTCATGGTGAAGGATCCAAGTTAAGTTCCCAATACTTGAAAGAAAAAACAACTACCATTCCTATATGTACTTCTGTTGAAGCAGTCAAAAGCTTTAGGAAGTAAATCAGCTTCATTTTTTTTTTTTTTTTGTCTTTTTGAGACAGGGTCTCACTATGCAGTTGAGGCTGGCCTTGAGCTCACTTTTGTAGCCCAGTCTGGTCTCGAACTCGCACTGATCCTCCTGCCTCCGCCTCCCGAGTGCTGGGATTACAAGCGTGCGCCACCACGCCCGGCTCAGCTTCAATTTTTATAAAGGTTTTTATAGCATGATTTCACTTCTTTGTCTAGAAGCTGCTACCACTCAGCTGGTTGAAAAATATACCTAATTTGATTTTTTAGACTTTTCATACGCCTTAAAAATAAACCCATTTTAGAATAATTTTCCAGGGACTGGGGAGATAGCTCCATGGCACAAGTGCCTGCCTGGCAAGTGCAGGGTTGTGAGTTTGAACCCCAGCCCCATAAAAAAAAAAAAAAAAAAAAAAAGTATGGAGAAAATCCACAAATCCCACAGCTCTTCTATTGCTGCCATCTGATAATAATTAGTCCCATCTATATTTTGAATGTCAAAAAAAACCCTCAATTTAATGAGCATATGCGCATGTACCCACACCCACGCCCACACCCACCCACACCTCCCCTACACACACAAGCATGCATGCATATCTGAAGAACTTTCAACTGTCATGGTATTTCTTACCTGGTTTACTATGCAATTATAAACTTTCAAGAAGCATTTTTCTTTTTTTGGTATCAGAGATTGAGCCCAAGGCCTCATTCATGCTAGACAAGTGCTGTCCCTCTGAGCTATACCCCCAGCTTCTTTACTTGAAGACATGGTCTTCTGCATGGCACGGGCCTCAGACCTCCAAGCCTCCTCCTACCTCACTCTCTGAAGAGCTGGGATCACACCACGTGCATTGCCAGGCCACAGACATTACCTTAATGTCACATTTTCTTTAAAAAAACTTCCTGCACTGCAGAATGTATTAAATTAAGGGACTGTTCTCCAGACATTTTTAGACTCCAAGCAACTTTCATTCTAAAGGTCATAACCAAATAATTATCTAATTAGCAAAACATTTTCCTCAGTTCAAAAAGTAATTAAAAATTATAGCCATAAGAGTGGACTAATTGGGATTTAATGCAAACATGAAGTTCCTAAGCATTTTGTTTGTTTCTCTCCTCTGCTGATGAAGTTAACCTAATTAACTCCTTTTCTTCTGTTCATCACCCATGTGAAATGCTGCTCCACAGAGGCAGTTACAGGGGAAAGAAGAAAGTCAAGGAAGCCTTATGATTTTCTGTGTGACATTTCCTAAAGATGGCACAGCTTCAATACCGGAACCTGGTATCTTGGTCCGTTTTTCTTTGCTGGAACAAAATACTCCACACCAGAAACTTGGGGGAGGAGTAGTTTATTTTGCCTGGCTCTCTTTCAGCCCTGGCCTGGAGTGCTGGCTCCAAGGCAGGCTAACACGATGAGAGGCACAGTGAAGGAGGGCTGCTCACAGCATGGAGCATTGTGCCCAGTGAGCCATCTTTACCCAGTCAGGGCACTACCTAAAGGCACCCAAAGCTAAAGTTATAAACTCCCATGATCCAGTCACCTCCCAGTCGTCCTACCTGTGACTGAGGCTTTGGGGGTGTTGTGGGGGGGTTGAATTTAGCCATAAAGAATTGTGGCCAGGAATCTCCTTGTCTAGTCTAGGTGAAGAGGGGGTGGGGCTGGGAGGATGGAGCCCACCATGCCCCATGGGAAAACCTGCTTCAAGTCTGTACAGTGAGTCAGTCTTGTCCCCAATGTGCCAGTGAGCTAATGCACAGCATACTGTAGGGGACCCATGCACTTTGGGAACTGCACAGTCCCTATTCTATCCGATGTCTGCTCACCACAAATGCCTGTGACTCTGTGGTATGCTGGTGGATCCTGGATATAGTGAGGCTGGCACTACCAGCAGCCAGCCAGAACCAAGCTCTCGGTGGAGTTCATGTCCAGTTCAAATGCTTGGGGCTGCTGGGCCTAGCTGGATTCCCTTTCAGGTGCTTAGGCTGGAGCCTTGCAGAGCAAATGGCAAGAGAGGATTCACTGCATAGCTGAAGAAATGAAAGCTTCACTGACCTCTGAAAAAACCAGTCTCTGACTTACTGTGTATGCAGTGGTTGGAGCCTAGAAATCAATGGCTTTAGAACCAAGCAGACCCTGGATTCAGAGCACTAGCAGATCCCATGGCCCTGAAGCTCACAACTCCTACTCAGCAAGCCACCTCCTCAGCAGCACATTCTGGGGGCAAAGACCACCCATCACCCCCCACCCTCCAGGGGCTGGAACCTGCCCCTTTCCATAGGAGTCCTATAAATGCTGACCACCGAGTTCCCTGGGAAGAGGACTTGGGTAGCAGGAAGGCAGTCACAAGAAGGTGAGCTTTTTCACTTAAGGCTCTATTATTTTAAAAATTTTGTAATTTATGCATTATCAGTTCAAAAAATAAATTATTTAGAGTAAACACTGGGCGAGGTCACTTATCTGGAACAACAGTACTCTTCAGTCATCTGAGGAAAGCCATCTTGATCAGAAGATGCGCAGCAGCTCCTTGGGGACCACATGCCTCAGGGTCTGCTAGCATGTGTGGCGAGACTGCACCTGCATCCTCTGAGCTCCACATCAGTGCGTCTTTCTCTGGCCCTCACAGAGACTGGCCACCCCTCCAAGCTCCCCCACAACCTCCTATAGCTGGATATGCTTCCTAGTTCTCCCCACCCCTCATCATCACTCCAGGCTGGAAGCTGATGACATCTGACTGCATCACTGGCCAAGCTACTTCACCATAGTGTTCCTGGTCTGTTGGTCACTCCTGGTGCCCTATACTTTCTCTAGAGCCAGTTCTGGCACCATCCTGGTAACCCCAACATCAACACAGGTGACCTGTCCAAACACCTGGACCCTTGATGGTCAGACCTTTTCTCCTTGGATCATCTTACTTCCTATACTGCTTTAGCAGTCCACTTGCACATCTTCAGAGCCTCTCCAGTTGCAGTTTTAAGCCTTGAGTGGACACCAGCCACCTGTGACCTCACAGCTTAGAGAACAGAGCTGCCCAGATGGCACTGGGCATATGTGCCACACATTTTTGTTTGTGAATTGAATTGCTTGCAGACAGAAATGTTTGTGAAATGAGATAATACTGGATTACTAAAATTAATTTTACTTGTTTCTTTGCAGCTTTTATGTGGTCATGTAAAATTCCACCTGTGGTTCACATTTGTGGCTGGTATTGCATTCCTATGGGAAAGCTATGGCCTGGAACTTGGCTTCTACTACTCTTTAACCACCTCCAGGGATACCGCTGTTCATTCACATCCCCTTTTCGATATCGTGAGAATATGGAAATGCCACAGTTCCTAATTTCCCTCCTCGGCCAGCTCACAACCCATGGGCCACTGTGACCAGCTCTACTGCCTCACTGTGCCCCAGTTTTTGTGACGTTCATGCAGGCGAATCAACCTCACTAAATTCAGGTTTCCGTAGTCCTTTGGGGTACGGAAAATAAGCATCATCCATATTTCCTTGCCCAAATCTTGTCATCACTAGTTTTCTCCTATTGGCAGCCAGCACCTCACCAGTAGGACAGAATAACTGACCCCTTCATAGGAATAATCCCTGGCTAAAACACCTACATGTAGTCTGCCTCCAGCAAGTTGGGAAGTAACTTAACCTCTTCATGGTCCAATTTCCTTATTTATAATTTAAGGTGTTTAACTTTGCAGGCTCCAGATGTGAGGCATTAGTGAGACAATGCAAGTGAGCATGAGCAATGGATTGCAGGCAAATGACTCTGACCCCGTTGCTGTTTCAATGGAAAGCAGAAGTTCACACATGGGCAGTGTGTTCTGGAAGTGATCCCAGGGTACGGTGCTGGGAAAACTTGCTGGGTGAAGAGCAAAGCAACTCAGGGATGTGTGACCAAGTTCAGTGACCTGTTGCACATAACTCAGGCTCAATCTCCCTGGAACCCTTGGGAATCCTGATGAAGTTCATGTCCAAACTGCCACTTTGGGGAATGCATGCGAGATCTTACTCCCTAGTCCCTAATGAGTTAGGGTGGCCTGCCTGAGCATCTGGTTATGCCCATGAGAGGGGCCAGCAAGTACATGGCTCAGAGCAAGGCACTGGCTGCCCCAGGGAGAAGCTGACCCTGTTCTGACCTGGCCACCATAACAGGAGCCAGAGTAAGAATGGGGCTTTGGAGAATCTGTAGTAGTAAGAGGTGGCTATAAAAGAGACATTGTCTTAATGAGCAAGATCCTAAATGAAAGCCTAAAGCAAATGGAAGCAAATGTGCCTTTGCTTTGAAGTGTGTGTCACCATGTCTTAAGCATACCTCTTCACCTGAACAGTGGAGAATAATACACCTACTTCACATTCAGCCATGGCTGACTCAGTGTAAGAGTCCCAGTAATATTGAAAGATAGTAATTAGTCTTTGGATCCCAGTTCCTGCCTACCCAGCCTCTGCCCAACTACAGAGACTGAACCTCTTGCTGCTCAGATCCTGATATTACTAGCTACACAGTACAGCCCATAACTTTCCAGAACATTCACCCAATACTAATCTCCCTCTCCTGCAACTCCCCTTCCTACTGCCAGCAGTGTGATAAGGATCCTGCCTGCCTCCCAAAAGTGTGTTCCAGTTCCCCAGCAGCAAGGTCCCAAGGCCTGCATCATCCTTAGGAAGCCCTTCTCCATGGGTGCCAGCTCTGTCCACAACTTGGCTGGATATCTGGGACTCGGAATGAAAACACAGACACAGTGATGAACACCACTGTTCCCTGAGATTACGACTGTGGTGTTCTCACCAACCAATGCAAAATGGAAAAAGCCAAAGTGATGATGATGATGAAGATGATAGTTGTACTTATGAAATTCCCACTTAGGCCAGGCTTAGTGTGAGGAGCTTCCTAGGAGGCCTTTTATTTGATCTTCACAGCAGTCTTACAATTAAGCTTTATGCCCAGTTTCCAAATAAGAGAACTGACATTCAGAAAAGTAATACACCCACAGTCACCAGTTAGTATGCGGTAGAGCGAGGACCTGAGATCATATCTACCTGATACAGAGTTCCCACTCCATTGGAACTGTTGTATTTCAAGGTCTCTCCAAATAGAACTCCAACTGTGCATTTCTGGGGCACCATTATAAATAAGGCTCCCGGGGATGCGAAGATACCTCAACAGAATAAGCGCTTGCCTGGCAAGCTCAAGGTCCTGAGTTCAATGCCCAGTACTGCAAATAAGTAAGTAAGTAAATAAATAAATAAGGCTTCTAAAACAAATCTAGTAACAGTTACTGTGTGGAGAACCATCTGGGGGGCTCCCTTCAGCTACCTGTAAGCAGGGCATACTGGTCTAACCAAGGTGCTGAAGACAGCACACATGTTTCCTTGCTAATCCACACCTGCTGCTCTTTAACATGAGCCAAGCCAAGACAGGACAAAGAGCCAATGCTCCCCCCTGTTGGCTGAGATTGAGCCTCGAAATAGAGGTTATAACTTCCTGGAAAGATTACACATCAGAGCTGAAGCACTGGATCCCAAAATGCTAGATACTATCTCAATGGTATACTGCAAATTACTTTTTCTGTACATCTTTCTCTTTGCCTATGGCAGAGGTAAATGCAGGCCTCCTTCCTAGCCCAGTTCACAGTACTCACCTACTTCTCACAATTCTCAGTCACTCATTCTCAAGGCACTTCTCCTTCATGGCTGAATAAAACCTGGGCTCAGCCCTGGGTTGAGGCCTTTGTTCCAGATAACCATCAACATGGCTATACTTAGGACCCCTTGGCCCCCCATAACTGTAAATATGTCTTAGTATCTTTATTCTCACTGTGGATTGTACTGGAAGTGGTAGATTGGGATTAACTTGGTGGGACTCCAATAACTTCTCCATAGGATTATAAACATAAATCTCCTGTACCGATACGAGGATCCAAAAGGGCTCTCCACATTTCTCATCCATGGCTTTGCCCTCACATGCTTCCCATTTTCTCCCCATTCTCACACACTTACTAGTTGTGTTTGCTACTCACAAGATCTTCCAGGGAGTTCTATACTGACTGTATCTGGGATCTTACTTGGGCACATTATTCTGTTCTCTGAGTTATCTGACCTGGGCAGTCCTATAAAGCTAAAGTCCTCCTGTATTCTCTGCATTAGGATAAAACCTAGGTCAGCACCAAGTTCTCCTGAGTAGCAATGTTATGCCCAAAACCAAGGACAGTAAATGAAAGCAAGGGGCAGAGCAGATGGTGCTTCAGCACTGAGAAAATGCGCTGTAGCTCTAAGAGCAAAGTGCTGTAGTGCTATCTCCAGACACCAACTTTTAAAATCATCTGTCAGGCAGGCAAGGTAGCTCAGCAGACTAGAGCTTAGGCAGGCTCAGGTACCAGGGTTCGATCTCCAGCCCCCTGGGCACGCTGAGATGGTGAATGAGACTGGGCATGATGGTGTGTGCCTGTAATCCCAGTGCCTGGGAGGCTGAAAGCAGGAGTATCACTGTGAGTCCAATCTGTGTAGTGAGACCCTGTGGACTCTTGTACTAACTGCATTTAAAAAAATACATATATATATATATATATATATATATATATATATATATATATACACATATATAATCTTTTCCAAATGTGTGTCTTACTTTCCACAGACTGCATACATATCCAACAGGGAGAAAGCTGCACTGACTGTTATTTTTCTATCTGGTAAAAATATCTCCTCAAAGTCCTCTGCATTTTTCAAGTCCTGTATGCTTACAGAAATGCCCTTCAGCTCATTGGTTAGACGTCTACAAAAAATAAGAGATTGTTCATGTCTGCTCCTCTCTGAAACTTCAGATTGGGGCAAGTTATTATTATGAATCTTAACTTCTCTCCATTTCCAGTTCTCAGCGGGATCTCTTCTAGCTGGTTACCCGCTCCTCTACAGATGCGGTTTCTGCACTCAGCAAATGAGTGATATTGCTCACACTCCACAATCAATTCGTGCTTCAAGACTTGGAAAACATTACCCACAAAGGGACAGCCATCCAAGTGAAAGGTAAATAAATTCCTACAGAGAAAATAAATGCCAGTACTTTTTGGTCACATGCAGCAATAAAACAGATTTAATCCTCAAGAATACGAGCTGGCAAAGCTGTGGAGATATGAGCATGAAGCTCTCTCCACTGCAGTGCCAACCTTGAAGTATGAGTGATGATGCTTCAACCCTTCTTATTACTGCCAGGAGGGAAGGAAATGCTCATTTTTTCTTTACCTTTACACATTTTAGAAATAACTTTATTACTAAGCAAGCACAGTATAGAATTTAAGAAAAAGAAATGTACCTAAAAACGGAACACATGGACCATTTTCAGGATAGCTATCTGTTTTAGTTTCCCTTCTCTCATTGCTGCGACAAATACCCAACACCCAAAATGAAGGAAAGAAAGGTTTATTTACCTCATAGTTACTAGAGATTTCAGTCCATACTTGGCTGGCTCCGGAGCAGAGTGGCACAGTTCATGGTGGCAGAACAGCGACAATGGCAACAGACAGTCTGTCTCTGCATTCAGGCTCTCTGCTCCAGATTGGGCATAGCACATCACACCCATAATCCCAGCAGTACTAAGACTATCCTTTGGTGAACAAAACACTTTCTAGTGCTTGCAGGGCCAGTGTATGCTACAAACCACTGCCCAGAGCCAAGAATGCAAAGGACTGAATTCCCAAACCATCCAGTGACTCTTTTTCAGTAAATAATCACCCCCATACACACATTATAAAATAGTTATTTCTCTATTTTACAAAAATAAGTAATAATTATTTTACCAGAGAAATAAAGTTAGAATATGCTTACAACAAGATATTTTTCTAATACCTTAGAAAAACAAAAACAAAAAATAGCCTTTCCCGTTCCTTTTCTTTTTTTCTTTTAATGTATTTGGTACAGAGTCTCATGATGCAGCTCAGATTCACAGTGATCCTCCTGTTTTCAGCCCCTCACTGCTGGGATTACAGGTATCTGCCACCCTGCCTGGACTTGGAGCCTGGTTAAGCATTCCCTGGGAGCCAGCGTGGCATGTGGTACTGGGCTTTCCCCAATTTTTGGCAAATTTTTTTCTCTCTCATAAAAATAAAGAAGTGAAATAAAGGAAAGAAGGAAAGAATAAAGATTATTTCTACTTTATGGATAAATTTATTACTGGTACTAAACTCATTCAAAAGATCTATATAATCTAAGAAAAGGGACAGGGGATATAGCTCAGCAGCACAAGCACCTGTTTGGCAAACATAAGCACAAGCTCAGTTCCTGAACCCGTGTTTAGCTTAAGTTCAATTCTCACTACCAAAAAACAAAAACAAAGGGAAAAAATGCCAGGCAGAGTGGTACAGGCCTCTGTACATACATGCAAAAAATGAATGAATGAATAATGAAAGATCAGTCTAACTTTGTGCATTAGTTGTCACAATATATTTGAACTCTACAGATAATAAGGATCGAAGTATCAAAAAGAACATGTTATATAGCATCCCATGCTCCTATTTATTGTGCTTCGACATTTTTTTCTTCTGGCACAGAGAGAAAAGAAGTATTGCATCACAGCAAACAAATTAAACATTTTGGGTGTTCCCTGGAGTAGGCAAAAAAAAAAAAAAAAAAAAAAAATCCCCCATTCTATTGATAGAATGATTATAGAAGCGTCCAGCTCAAAGGTCTTTCTACACACTGAGGCCCTCTGGTGGTATGGTCTTGGAGGAAAAATGAATCGTTCTAAACGTTCTAACATCAGACATATGCAAGCAAATGACCTGCATCTCTCAGTGGGGTTGACAGGAGTTATCTCATTTCTAAGAAGCCATCACTGCTCGCACCACCGTCCTCAGAGCCAGCCCAGGAGCCCGGCAAGCTGTACACCATGCCTGCCTCCCAGGAGGTGGCCCTGGCCAGACACAGCCAGCCGGTGTCAGTCCCACCACAGCCTGCTCTTTCAAAGAGAAGGTCCTCACTAAACCACACTCACCCCATACCCATCTCGTAAGAAGCATAAATTATTATAATTGCAAGGCTACGATCTAAAGCAACCTTGTATAGTGCAAAGATAACATGAATCACATATGTAACTTAAAAATTTCTCTTTAAAATTTTGTTCTTTATGTTACAAAAGTAAGAACAAACCATTAAAATCAATCATATTATTTTCTTCACAGCAATATATGAAAAAGTGTATCAATATGAAACTTACATAAATATACAGAAATACTAGTCTTCATACTTTTTAATGTATTTAGTACAGGGTCTACAGAGTCTCACTACACAGATCAGACACACAGCGATCTTCCTGTTTTCAGCCTCCCAAGTGCTGGGATTACAGCAGTGGTTCTCAACCTTTCTAATGCCGTGACCTACCAGTACAGTTCCTCATGTTGCGGTGACCCCAAACCAAAAAATAACTTTGGTGGCTACTTCAAAACTGTAATTTTGCTACAGTTATGATTTGGAATGGCTTTAGGCAACCCCGGTGTTTTGATCGTTCAACCCCTACAGGGGTCTCGACCCACAGGTTGAGAACCGCTGGATTACAGGCACCCAGCACCACACCCAGTCTCAGTCACCCTCTCAGCATGCCCTGGGGGTGGGGCTGGTACTGTAAGCCAGGGTTTGAACCCTGGTCTCTGTGCCTGCCCAAGCAGTTGCTTTAGTCCACTGAGCTATCTGGCTGGCCCTAGTTTTCATACTTTCTTAAACGATGTGTTTAAAGTTTTTACACCATATCTTTGAAGTTTTACACATTCAGCAAATCACAGTTCAGATCTGTCGCATTTGCAGTGCCTAGTGACACCACCTGGACAAGGAAGGCCAGGGTATTGTCAGGATCAGGCTAACTCAGCCTTGTTTATCACTGTCTCCATTCTGCTGAGTAGGTGACGATGGTTCGCTATCTACAGCACTGGATGGATCTGGGCTTCTAAAGGAGAGCTTCACAGGTCACTCTGACTTTTGTCAGAGACACAGAAATTAAGATAATGGTAAAGAAAGAGGCTCTTCCCTCAGCATCTGACCTCTAGTCAGCCTCCAATGCCACTCTAGCTCTGACAGGTTGCACAGGGAGAGAGGATATCTTGAGGACAGAAAGTGTCAGAGGCAGCTTTGAAGGATGGGTTTTGCCTCTATCCAGGAAAGGCAGAACCTGTTATGGAAGCTGCCTAAGGATTCTTAGCCCAAAACATGCTGACAACAAAGCAGCTGCCTAGGGCTCGACCCTGGAGAGCTAGGAGCTTGGCTCCTGCAGAAGAAGGAGAGGAAAGTGAGGTACACGACTAGCGAGGGCAGTTCTCATGCCTACTGGCCTTTGCTACTTTGTGTATGAAAGAATGGAAATGATCTTTCAAGAATTTTAAATTCTTTTACAAAGGAGATTATTAACCACTTAAATTACTCATCCCACCTCCACATATTTAGGCAACATGAACACATGAACAATAGGAAGGAGGGCTTGAACTACTCACCATGACCAGAATGCCCCCAGCTTCCCTCTGCCTGTGTCCCTGCTCATGGCACTGTCCACATCCCAAATGTCCCTTCCTTTTTCCACTGACCTCCCTGCATCCTGGCACTCAGTTAAACATGGCTTAATTTATAACCCACCTGCTCTCCAGAGCCTCTACTCACCTGTCCTCACCCACTGCTTTGCCTTGTGAGCTGGACTCTGCACTGTTAGGCAAACCTCTTGGGTCTTAGGTGCACACATACTCCTCTAGCCCATGCAGTCTCTGAGTGCTCTGCTAGCCACTGTGCCAGCAAGCAGAACCAATGTCTTCTGCTCCCCCCTGTAAATCCACAGTCCTGTCAGTAATATTTCTTTCCACACTGTCAGATTTGCAGCTTGGAGGTCAGGGAGTAACTACCAACCCGCATAGGTCATGGGTCACAGAACTCCTGAAGGGGCAACTTCTGCCCTGTAACCCTGGAGAATCAGAGAGTTTTGCCTCACACTGAGTAAGCACCAACTGTACCCCACTAGTAGGAGCTTGCTTGCTTGCTTGCTTGCTTGCTTGCTTGCTTGCTTTCTCTCTCTCTCTCTCTCTCTCTCTCTCTCTCTCTCTCTCTTTCTTTTTTTTTTCAGAACCAGAGGTCAAACTCAGGACCTTGCACTTTAGAGGCAGGCACTTGTGCCCCTGCGCTATCTCCCCAGTTCCATCGTAGGAGCTTTCTAAGAAAGACCACATCCTAGCAGCTTCAACCCTCCCAGAATTAGTCTTGCCTAGTGGCTGTGGCCATGTTTGGTAACGAACTAGTTCTTATTACCAGGAAGAAAATATTGGGTGGTCAGGATGATACCTTGATGACAGCCTGATGACCACAACCCTCCATGGACACCAGGCAGGGCATGCCCTCCAGGACTTAGGATGTTAGAAGGACTTGGGATATTACTATTCAGAGTGTTTGGCAGGGGCTCACAGTTCATTCTGCTACATTTTCAGGGGACTTGAGCTGAACTCTCTAACACAATAGCAAGATTTTAAAGTGGCACCACATGGCCGGCATCCTGAGTCCAGACTGAGAGCTGCTCCCCACCCTCTGCCATATCATTACTTGCACTAAAGTGCTTAAACAGCCTATCAGACTTCAGAGGAATTGTAAGGATACAGAACTTTTTCTTTTCTTTTCTTTTGGTAGTTTCCACACCATCAGATGTCATTTTTAAGGTTTGTTAACTTTTTTTGAAAACAATCTTTTTTTTTTCTTTTTTCTGTACTTAGGACAGGGTCTATAGGGTTTCACTATATAGACTGGATTCAGTGATTTTCCTGTTTTTAGCCTCCCAAGTGCTGGAATCATAGACGCACACTACCACATCCAGTCTCTATCACCATCTCAGTGCATCCTGGGGGAAGGGCTGGCATGGAATGACAGGGATCAAACCCTAGCCTCTGAGCTCTGCCTAAGGCAGATGCTTTAGTCTGCTGAGCTATCAGGCTAGCCCTTAATGACTTTTTTTGGTGAGGGGAGGGCTGGCTCAGGCTGCCTTAAAGGCAGGTCATACGTGGCATGTGGAGCTGAGAATTGAACTGCAGTCCTCTGTGCCTGACTGAGTTTGCCCCCCGCCCCAAGGAGGAGCCTTAAACAATGAGCTAACCCACAAGCCCATCTTAAGCCCTTATTAAAAAAATCTACACAAATAAGAAAGCGTTCTGGGGTACACGTAATTAAATTAATAAAGAAAAGATATTGTACTATACGCTGAATAGTTATCCTAGTAGAGGTTGACTCAATGTGGCCATGGTGTGAAAGAAAAATATAAGAAATCACCGAGATTACAGTGAAGAGTGAAAACTACCAGAGAGGAGTAGATCCGTGGTGCTGCTATCTCTGAAATATTTTATCGTTAAGAAAACATGAACAAAGAGCTCTACAAGGCTAAGGATTGCCCTTTAAGGCAGGAACGAGCCTGGAAGGCAGAATTTCTGTATACGACATTTTGTTGATGCTTTATACTTCACTGCCAAAGTCAGCAAGAAAAGTGACTGGGGATTTTTTTCAAACATATTTTTACTATTGTTTTTAGTCCTGGTGGGAGGAATCTCATGTTCTTAAAGCAGAGGACAGCAGCATGTCTCCAGCCAAGCGCAGTGGGACAGTCTCCCACTATGACTGCACATTCTCAAGCCCTGGGTAGAAGGAGAGGCCCAAGAGGACAGAGACAGTCTCTCCCCAGGCACCTAGGACAGGACCTCAAAGCCACAACAATCTCTGCACAGACCTAAAGTGTAGAGACATCGGCTACAGAAGTAGGCCAAAGCTAGCCCGGGAGCATTCTCATTTGTGAGACACACGTTGTGACACATATATTCCACAGCTATGTATAGCAGTTACCCTACCCTCAAAAAGAGCCCTCCAGGCTGGCGAGTTAGCTCAGTGGTCTAAAACACCTGCTGAGGCAAGCTTAGGCAGGCACAGGGGGCTGAGGTTTGCAGGAAACTGCAGTTCACAGGGGACCTTGGTTCAATCCCCAGCACCACATGCCTCACCAGCCCTGCACTCAGAGCAGGCTGAGCCCTACATGTGAGGAGTAAAATGGGAGAGAAGGCAACTGTTTTGATTATCAAGTAGTTAAAACTTTTTTTTTTTTTCTTTAAAAACAAAAATCTCCTATAGGACTGGGCATGGTGGCCCATACCTAGAATTCCACTGCTTGGGAGGCCAAGGCAGGAGCACTGGTCTGCGTTTGAGGCTAATGTGGGAGTATAGGATGAGCCCTTGTCTCAAAAAAAAAAATAAAATAAAATAAAAATTAAAAATCAATTATATAATAAATCTCCACTTTTACATCCTAGAATATATACAATGGAATATGGCTGTTCTCTTATTATTGATAAGTATACTTTCTTTCATGCTAATCCTCACCCAGTTCTTAAAGGTAGCAGCCTGTGGGTCATACTTGCGCTAAAATCCATGATCACTCAGCAGCTCTTCCTTTTAGCAGTCACATTCTCTCAGACGGACACCAAACCAGAGAGTATCAGGGAAAGATCACTTTGTGCCCTGCCTGCCAGGCAGCCCACAGCTGCACTCTGGTGCCCACAGGGCAACACTGACCTGATCACCATCGATGCTCACCACGTGGGCAAGAAAGGGCACTGAGTCCAGGGTAGAAGATGAGGCCCTGTCTCCAACCACACCTCAGTCAGTGACTCCACTCCTGGCTCTGCGTTTCTAAAAAAAGATGCACACCCTCTCCAGTATCATGTTTCTAGAACTCTACTTGTGCAGACTTGCTCAGCATGGCTCCCAGCTCTATACCACTATGCCTGCCCCTGGGAAGCAAGAGGAACCTCTGGGGCCATCACAACTGTCATTATGAGGATCTGCATTTGTTGAAAACCTTGAGCCCAGGAAAAGAACAAATAGGGAGATGGGGATGAGCAGAAAGAATACTGAAAACTTTCCATCATTCCAGGGTGACTGCACATGATAGGCAGTAGGGATTCCTCTGAGCTGACCACTGGGATTCTGATCCAGCAGAGTTGTGACAGTCAGAGCAACTGGGTTTTAAAGCTAGGGGTGAAATTCCCAGTACATAAAATTAAGCATTCATCAGTCTGCAGTACGGCTGCATGGGCTGCCCTCATGGGCCCTGGGAATGCCGCTCGCCATCCTCACTGCAACAACAGTCCCAGGGGGCACATGGGGAGCGGCCACCTGCAGCGCTCACACAACGGGCAAAGCAAGCAAGGAAGGAGCTGCTGCATGGACTTCTCACAGATTGTAACAGGACTTTTTTTTTTTAAAGGCTGACCTCAGGCAATGAACTGTCAATAAACATGAAAGAAATCTCTGGAGAAAGAGAAGCAATTTAGGTTTCTCCCTATAATCAAACCCTAAGTGAACATGAGGCAGGAGATGAGTGTGGCCAGCCATCTGGGCAAGTGGGCATGACCTATCGATCATGGAGAGCCCAGGACACATGTGCCCAAGCCCCACAGCTGGGACCAATCAGACAATGCTACCTTCAATTCTTCTGCCATGATATCAAGCAGGCTTTTAATAACACAGCCTAATTATGGTATCAGGAGTGGGAGATGTAAAAGACATCATTCATTAATCTGTGGCGGTGCTCTCCCTCTCTCTCTCTGTCTCTGTCTGTCTGTCTGTTTCTCTCTCTCTCTCTGTCTCTCTCCTCTCTCCCCCTTCCCAATGGCATCGTCTCACTCTCCAGTGAGTATTTCTTGGCCATGTTTTTGTACCTTTAGTAAATATCAGACCTCACTGCCTCTTGCAAGTGTCTTGACCAATTCTTTGTTCAGCACCAAGAGCCTGGGAAGAATGTCTACAGGGGATCACAGAGCCCACAACCCCATAAAAACAATGGCTATTCAGGTAAAAGTTCATATCAGTGTGTAATGGGGACATAAGTGTTGAGATAGAACACTGTTTTCTCTTTAGGGTTTCACTAGATTTCCTAGTTTTAACTCATGATGCAGTTGCCCAAGAACTGGCTCTCATTTTAACTTGTGATTCAGGATCAGATTTTGGTAGAGTCCCAGAATTTAGCAACTAGAAAGATGGGTCCTGGCACTGGGGATACAGATTACAATAGTATCTTCCTAGTTGCCACAGGCACTGCTTCACTGAACTGATATCCTGCTGAAAGAACAAATAGAACAAGCAGAAAACCCATCAAACATAAGAAACTATGATGGACAGACAGTTTATTAATGCCAGCACCTCAAGACTGTTGTCATGAACTGTAAGACCTAAGACACTGGGCACAGGAAGAAGGGAGATGACTGGTCTGCCTGGCTCTGGGGCATAGAAAAGAGAGGGCAGCAGCCTAGCGGAGGTGGCGCTGACTTCCTACCTACCTGATGGAAGAAAAACTCAACTTCCTCCTACAGTGATAAGTCTCACTGACAGAAGACAATGGGCAGAAGAGAGGGAACCAACAGTGGGGTGCATGGTGGCCTGAGGATGCCTCCAAAGATAGAGCCCTGAAAGGATGCAGGAAGTCAGGTCACTGCATCAGGGTTCTGTTAGCTTGTCAAGGAGTCAGGTAGCCACAGAAATGAAAAGAAAAATAGGCTAAGCATGCCCAGTGGAGTATAGGATGCTCAGTGCCTGAAACCACAGGGAATCTGCCTAGCTGTGCCTTGCACCCTGACCTCAAGCTTCAGATCTGAGGAGGAACCAATTACAGATCTGCAGCCAAGAGAGGCCCACAAACCCTGTTTGGATCTATCTTTCATCTCTTCTGATACTCAGGGAGAAAGCATGACTGTTAATGGTACAGCATGAGAATGAAGATTTTATAAAAGTTCTATTCATGCAGAAGAGGATGGATCTGGGAATAGAAGTAAAGACAATGGAGAATGGGATGAAATAAAAAGGGAAGGGAGGTGTGAAAGGACCGTGGCGAGGGTCATTGGTACTGACTGCGGCACATGCCCCACGTAGTGAGTTCCTCCACTTCTTCAGGTTTTGGTGAAATGGGCTTCAGGAACTATCTCGGAAGTTACTGTACACTTCACTGTGCACACCATAAGCAACAGTAAGAAAGCACAGGACAGTAAGGGTGCAGAGCCTGAATGTGCAGGCAACACTTAAGGAACACTCGTTACTAGTACTAGGAAGCTACAAGGAATAGGAACTGACTAAGGCAAAGCAGGAATGAGGGCCTGCAAAGAAACTGAAAAAGCAATCACAGTGATCTGCATCTGGGGGCACCTCAGCTCATGAACTGAATTCTTTACACAATTCAAATTGGTTACAAACCATATCAAATTCAATGGTTAAGTTCAATGCTGACCTTATGGGGAAATTTGATTCAGTTCCTAACTAACTCAGTTTGTGACCAGAATTGTGGGAAGAATTCAGCTCAAGAACTTAGGTCCCACTATATATTGGAGCTCCTGAAGGGCAGAATTAAAATTGCAAGAATGTCTGATTGGCCATGCATAGGAGCTACAGAAGGCTGGGAAGGGCAGACGGATGTGGGGAAGGATGAATTAGTGACTCAACTTATTAAAGATATTTTTGAGAAATAAACCAAGCAGAACAAAAATAATAAGCTAAAATATGAACATAGAAAACTTCCTGAGATGGAGAATAATATTTGCATGCAGAAAGGCTCACCATATTTCAAACAAAATTAATTCTTTAAAAGCTTAGTATTTCTACCCAGACATAAATAAGCAAAAAATTTAAACTTTGGAGATAATTTTTAAAACCCCTCCAGAGAAAGGTCTTCTCTTAGAGAGACTGTTCAGACATTCTATAAACTATTACAGAGCACACAAGATGACAGAAAAGCCCAAGTATTATATCAAGTGAATTAAGAAAACAAAACCTGAAGAAAAAAGGAAGCCATTAACCCTTCTTTCATTTCTGAATGATGAAAAACCATCTAAATAAAACCCTAGCTGACTTAATTCAGCAATATTCTAACATGCATAGGCACAATCAAGTTGGCCTCAAGGCACAATTGGTCTGTAATTCATGTATCTGCCACATACCATAAACAATGTTATTAAAACATTTTTCCAGCAAGAAGCTTCAAATATTATTTCTGCCAACCTGAGTAAATAAAAGGGTATAGATATTTATGAAATAGTCAACTCCCTGTTCTAAAATAGCTATGCACACATATTTGAAATTATATAACAAAAGAAATATTGATCTTTAAATATTTTTTTATTCTCGCATATCATGAAAATATTTTATTCTACTCCTTCCCATGTATCCTTGATATTATCTCTGTTGCTCCAAAAGCTACTTTGAGCTATTTCACAGTCTTCCAGAGCTACAATCTTTGCTTCTGAGGATGTGAAGGTGATATACTAACCCACATGTACTTTTCACTCCAAGAAATCCTGTCCTGAAATTGGGTAACCCAGAGCTCTACAATAAAGACTTGTTTCATACATTTATGGCCTCTAGTTCTTACAATTGCATATTCATCTCCCAGGAAAAACTACCAAATCTGCACTCAATGTTTTTCCTCCTTTTTTATTGATTTTTTTCAGAGAATTCTATATGTATTCAATATCAGCATGACCAAAATACTATACTAGACTTCTCCAATAAAATAAAATGAGCCATGCATGGTGGTTCCTGCCTATAATTCCAACTACTCAGGAGGCTCAGGCAGCAGGATTATTTGTTGGAGGCCAATATGGACAGCTTCAATAAGCACTTGTCTCTAAAATAAAACATAGCTTAGATACAAGGACCTGGGTCTCATTAGCAGAAAAAAAGAAAAGAAAAATGAATAAAGAAGGACTATTAGAAGAAAGATCTTACAAGAATTTAAGTATGCCTCTTGCTTGTCTGGAGTATATCTTTTGGGAGTCTCAATATTTATCTTTAAAAAATCATTCATTTACTTATTTGGTACAGGGACTCACTCTGCAGCTTGGAATTGTAGTGATCCTCTTGTCTCAGTCTCCTGAGCCCTGGGATTATAGTGCAATACCATACAGGGTTTTGATCACCAGCACAGCAGTCCCATAGTTCTGGGGCCAGCATGGCATGTGGTACTGGGGATTGAACCCAGGTCCTTGAGCTTATGTTATATTTAACCCTTTTCACAGCAGAGAAAATTACAGTGTATGGATAGCACTAAAGCAAGTGAATAAGGCTGCTCAGTGTGACAGTACCCCTGCCTGTGGGGTCCAAGGCAGCCCAAGCCTCGCCCAAGAAGCCAACAGGAACATTAGGTCCTCATCTCTGAGGCAGGGCACACTGAGGTGCTAACAGAGATGCTGACACTTGCCTCCACTGGCTGTGTGGCATGGGCAAAGTAAGGTGGCACCTCTGTGCTTCAGTTCTCACATCTTCAAAATGAGACAACAAAGCCACCATCAGAAGTGAAACAGGAGCTGGGGAGATAGCTCAGCAGCTTAAGTGCCTGCCTGGCAAGCACAAAGCCCCAAGTTCAATCCCCAGTACCAAAACAAATGAAGGAGGAGGAGGAAGAGGAGGAGGAGGGGAAGAAGAGAGGGAGGAGGAGAGGGAGGGAGGAGGAGAAACAGTGTGAGGATTAGCTGAAGTAATCACAGAAAGTACTTATAACTGTGTCCTATATATGTCAATATTATGTTTCAATAATCCTGCCAGATTTTAAAAGCAAAGCCATGCTAATATGGTGGCACAGGTATATAATCCCAGCACTCAGGAGGCTGAGACAAGAAGATCATTGAGAGTCCAAGACCAGCCTGTGCTACAAAGCGAGCTAAAGCCAGCCTGAGCTGCACAGGGAGACTTTGTCTCAAAAAGACAAAAAAAAAAAAAAAAGAGAAAGAAAGAAAAGAAAAACAATCCTCAAAGAATGGAAACCCCAAAACCATGAATAGAAACCAAGATTAATTCCTTCACATCCTTTCACCTTTAAAATATCATTTCACAATAAAATTCACCAGACAGTAAGATCTGACCTGACACTCAAAAGTTTCCAATCTAATTTTCAGGTTGGGACCAAGAATCACTAGGGATTTCAGAAAACCACACTTACAGAAGACAAACTAAAGCAAAAATACAAACACACTAGGAAAAAAAAAAAAACTTTAAAGAGAAAGATGTTGGGATTACAGGCAAACTTAAATATGAATACACATGACTATGTATAAATATATATCTAGATACAAACATACATATGCACACCTAAAATTAATGGTTAAAGCATAGGCTTTCAATAAATACTTTATTATATCTACAAAGTAAAAACAAAACTATATTAAAAAGAAATTATCCAAAAATGAATTCTTTATTGCTTCTTGGCCTTTTGGCTAAGACCAAGTACAAAAAATGAATTCTTCATAACTAAAGAACATTGTAGTAGGGCTGGGGAGATAGCTCAGTGGAATGAGTGCTTGTATGGCAAGTATAAGGTCCTGAGTTCAATCCCCAGTACCGCAAAAAACAAAACAAAACAAAACAAAAAAAACATGGTAGTTATTTTCATAGCAGAACTGTAAAACAAAAAGGAGAAGAAAAAACTAAGAATG
Source organism: Myocastor coypus (assembly GCA_004027025.1). Lineage (NCBI taxonomy): Eukaryota > Metazoa > Chordata > Mammalia > Rodentia > Myocastoridae > Myocastor > Myocastor coypus. The sequence continues at coordinate 3,257 of PVJA010030324.1, read as the reverse complement.
TTAAATGATTGATTTAACATCTAAATAGCAAGAGTTCATAAAGAAAAGGCAGAAGAGAGAACAGACAACTAACAACTCTGAAATACAGGAAAATTTCCCATTTAAAAAGATTCTGCATTTTCAAATAGAAAGTGTTTACTGAGTACACAGCACGAGGAATAATCAAAGGTCCATGTTTAAGGTGCATCAGAAATTTTAGAAATCTATATCTAAGGAAGGGAAAGAACCACACATTATAACATCTTAGGAATCAGAAAGTCATTGCCAATGGAAAATGGTCTTCAAGTCCTCTGTGGTTACTGACATTAGGAATTCTCTTTTTTTCCCCTCTTTTGTTCTGACATATAATCAACATGTACAATTTTTATGGTCAGAAGACTATTTTAATACACCAAAATGTATACTTGAAACCTGAGCCTAGGTATAACAGGCTCTGTTTCTTATCTGTCTCACTAGGTCACACTCTGTTCCCTTCAGGTAGCACAGTCACAGTCAGGAAACATGCTGGATTGCAGAGAGCATAGGGACAAGTCAGTCACCCTTTCCCGGGGACACACCAGTCCTTGAGCCTGCCCATGCATACTTGTTTGGCCAGCAAGCTGGTGCTTTCAACACCCCCCAAGAATAGCTCACTATCTGAAGGAAAAGAGGAAAAGCTTTCAATTATTTTTCCTGAAACACATCTTTCTATCCATTATGATCATGTCTCCACTGCTGCAGTTGGCATTTATTTTAATAAGGAAACGCTAACTGCTGCAATCTGTCTTCATTCCACTTATCGAACCACGTCCTCAGCTTTGCCAAGAGATGAGTTTCCTATTGACAGACTCACCTGTGGAGAAGATGAACACCGTGTTGTTCCAGAGCCCATGACTTCTTAAGGCCGCTGTGACATTTCCTACTGCTTCATCCATGAGGGACACCATTCCTGCATACAGACGCCGGTTCTTATCATGGATAAAATCATATGGCTTTAGGTACTCCTCTGGGACCTGAAGGGGCTCATGGACAGACTGGAAAGCCAGGTAGAGAAACAGAGGCTGGAAAAGAGAGTTAATCCACATCAGTGAAAAGGTTAAACGTCAGATTCATCAATTAATAAAATAACATCAAGACAACCTACAGAATGCATTGCAAATATCTGTGAATCACACATACAATGAAGGACTCATTCAGAAGATGTAAATAACTCTTACAACTCAATAATCAAAGGCAATCAACCTAATTACAAAGGAGACAGAAAATTTGAATAGGTATTTCTCCAAAGAACCATACTAATGGCTATAAACACATAAAAATGCTTTAAAAACATGCAATGACATATAACTTCTTCATACCAGCTAGGGTGGTTATAATTCATAAAATGGAACATAATAATAATGTTGATGAGGATATAGAGAAATTGGAACCTCAAACATTCTTAGTAGTAATGTAAAACAAGATACATAGCCACTGAAAAAATAATGTGGCAGTTCCCCAGATCTTTTAATGTAGCTAGGATATGCCCCAGCATTTCCATTCTTACAGAAATGAAAACATAAACACATAGAACCTTTAGGAACATTCAATGCAACCTTTATTGTAATAGCAGGAAGGTGGGAATAATCCATATATCCATCAATTGGGGGTGAGGAGATAGTTCAGGGGCCCAAGTGCCTGCCTGGCAAGTGCAAGGTCCTCAGTTTGATCCCCAGTTCCATTAAAAAAAAAAAAAAAAAAAGCCTTCAATTGAATGGATAGTGAAGTATGGAGATTTTCAGCCAGATTTGACAATGAAAGAAATGGAGTATTAGAATACAAATGGACTTTGAGAATTTGGTAAGTGACCAAGCATGAATGATCATAGGTTATATGAATGAGTTTCTATGCACTCTTCAAGACAGGCAAATCTAGAGAGAACAGACTCAAGGTTATTAAGGCTGTAGGGAATTGAGAACAGTGGAATAGTGGGCCATCTGGTACAAGGCTTTTCTTCTTTTGGGGTGATGCAAATGTTTTAAATTTAGATTATGCCAATGGTTGCATGACTCAAATTTACACTGAACCCTATACTTTAAATGAGTAAATTTTATGATTTGTAAATTGTATCTCAATAAAAAATGTTAAAAAAAAAAATAGCAAAAGTCCTAGGCAGGTGTAGAGAGCCCTGATCCAAACAAATAATAAAATCCATAATAGCAAACATATTAAATGTTGTCTATGTAGTAGATACTGTGATAGCTTTTTTTTTTGAAACAGGGTTGAACTCACTATATAGCCTAGGCTGTCCTCAAGCTTGGAGTATCTTCTTGCCTCAGACTCCCAAGTGTTGGGATTATGGCATACAATACCACACTCAGTTCTGATAACAATTTAAATTTCCAGTTTTTTTAATACTCACCCTATGAAGGCTGGGAAGATAGCTCAGTGGTATAAGTGCTTGCCTGGGAAGTGCAAGGTCCTGAGTTCAATCGCTGCTACCACCAAAAAAACAAAACAAAACAAAAAACTCACCCTATACTATGTTCATTTTATTTACTTTTTTTTTTTTTTTTTTTTTTTTTTTTTTTTTTTTTTTTTTTTTTTTTTTTTTTTTTTTTTTTTTTTTTTTTTTTTTTTTTTTTTTTTTTTTTTTTTTTTTTTTTTTTTTTTTTTTTTTTTTTTAATATAGGCCTCACTCTGTAGTTCAGGCTGGCCTCAAACTCATGACAATCTTCCTACCTCAGCCTTTGAGTGTTCAGAGTACAAGCATTCACCATCACATTTTGCAAAGGTTGCATGATTTGCTGAAGTTCACATTAACTGGAGAGTAATTTCCTATTGGAAACCTCACCATTAAAATATGTATCAATAGGAGGTGGTGCATGCCTATAATCCCAGCACTTGAGAGGCTGAGGCAGGAGGATCGGTGTGAGTTTGAGATCAGCCTGGGCTAGAAAAGTGAGCTCAAGGCCAGCCTAAACTGCAAGGCCAGCCTAAACTGCATAGTGAGACCCTGTCTCAAAAAGGCAAAAAAAGAAAAAAAAAAAAAAAGTATCAATAGGCACTTTCACATTTTGCTTTACATGGAATAAGTCCCCACTCATTTCAGAAGAGATTTAAGGTTTTTGTACATATATATATGTATATATATATATATATATATATATATATATATATATCCCCCAAACCAGTGATTAAATTCAGGACTCTGCACTTGCCAGGCAGGCACTTGTGCCCCTGAGCTATCTCCCCAGCCCCCACATCTAGTTCTTGAGAATAAAGGACCACTTACCTGC
>PVJA010030323.1:0-25760 GCA_004027025.1 Myocastor coypus | reverse complement strand
CTCTTTTTTCTTTTTTTTTTTTTTTTTTTTTTTTTTTTTTTTTTTTTGTCTTTTTGAGACAGGGTCTCGCTATGCAATTCAGGCTGGCCTTGAGCTCACTTTTGTTGCCCAGGCTGGTCCGGAACTTGCACTGATCCTCCTGCCTCAGCCTCCCAAGTGCTGGGATTACAGGCGTGAGTCACCACGTCTGGCCCCTTTTGCCTGGGGTTTCTCATATACGAGAAGCCAAGCCACAAGCAAGGGCATGCTTGTGTGGCCGGTCTGGTTTACTCAGTGTGGTGGATGGTCTGCAGCTGGTGGGCAGCCGCTTCCACCCAGCTGAACGGAACCAGACTGGTGCTGGGTGTGGGAGGCCCGCCCGCGGCAGGGCTAGGGGGCTGTTGGGCGGCTGCTGCTGAACTGGCGGCTGGGGAGCTGCTGGCATTGCTTGTTCTCTTGGGTCATTCTGCCGGAGGACCTTGTCCTGCTGGCTGTCCCGATAAACATGGCTCTTCTTCTCTGAGGAGGAGCTCAGGACCTCGTCGGCGACAACGTCTATGGCTTTCCTCATGGGAACTCAGCTTTCCTCGCTGTCAGAGGAGCTCAGGTCCTTGCTGTCGCTGAGGGTGGCTGTGGTACTTTTCAGGGGCGCTCTGGTTAGGACCTTCCTGTCACTTCCTGGCGCCATCTAGACCCTCAGCCTGCCAGCACCGATGCTTCGCCCCACTGGCACAGACGCCCTGGCTTCCGCCACTGACCTGTGGGCCTTCCCAGCGCAGATGCATGAGCGAGGCCTGCATGAGACATGGTCCTAGGCTCTGGGCCTCTAACTGGACTTGTGGGAGGCATGGTTCCGGGCTCTAGGTTTGCAGCTGTGTGGAAAGCCCTTCCTGGTCCTCCTCCTGGTGCAGGAAGTTTATGTCTGTAATCCCACAGATGAGTCATCTGCATCCTATCAAGGAATTTCAATCTCCCACGCGGGGCTGAGAAGGTTTGTAGCTATGGCAGCCAAGGAGTCCTCAGCCCAGCCCTAATGATGGCTCTCCGGAACAAAGGCCTGACCCAAGGCTCTTCCCACGGTTTATTCATTCATAAAGAAGGGAGGGGCTTGAGGATGAGGGACTGAGAGTGGCAGGAAAGGGGTGAGTGCTGCGAGCTGGGCTAGGTGGGAGGCCTGCGCTCACCTCTGCCATCTGCGTCGCCCAGCCGAGGTCTGCGCAGCTGCTGGAAGAGCAGCCTGGAGGCACAGGTGGCTGGGAGGGCGTGGGCTTGGAGTCCCAGTAGGAGACAGAGGGTGGCCCGTGCCTAGTGAGCGTGGACGGCGAGTGGGGAGGGCAGGGCAGTGGCCGTGGCCCTGGCCAGTGTGGCCCAGAGGACGACGCCCCATGTTCAGGTTGGAATGTCTACTCCCTCTTCGCGGAATGATTCTATAAGCCTAACTCTGGAAGTGACAGAATTAGGCAGCAAAGGGGCTGGAGAGAAAGCTCCATGGTGCAAGTGCCTGCCTGACAAGTGCAAGGTCGTGAGTTCGAACCCTGGTCCTGCAAAAAAAAAAAAAAAAAAAAAAGAATTAGCGACCTTTGGGGAGTGGCTGTGGCTAGTCCTTCTCACACAGCTGAGCAGTGTCCTCCTCCTCCACAGGAGGAGGAGGATGGAGGGATGGAGGGATGTGGTCAGGTGGCACCGGCAGGTGGCCCATGCCAGACTCCTCCGAATGTGCTGTCGCCTCGGCTGTGGGCCCCCTGGAACAGTGAGTGACTCATGCCTGCCCTCTACAGGCCACCGAGTTGCTGTGCTTTGAGAGAGGTCCCTAGGTGGACAGTCCTGGTAGTGGTAGGGAAGGCAGAGGAGCAGGTGGCCAGGCTGTGAGTGGCCACGGCTGCACAGGCTTCCGCCCTGCTCTGACAGGCTGTGGGGGAGCCCTGGAGAGTCGCAGCTCCAGCCCGGGGCCGTGTGAGCACGCACTGTTTGTCACTGACTTGCTGTCTGATGCTGTGAGCAGACAGTGTCGCTGCTGGCAGCTGCTGCCCCTCAGTTGGGGGCCCAGGGTGCTTTTCTTCTTTTCTTTCTTTCTTTCTTTCTTTCTTCCTTTCGATGAGTCTTACTCTGTAGCTTAGGCTGGCCTCAAACTCTGAGTGCTCCTCCTGCCTCAGCCTCTTAGGTGCTGGGATGTCAGGTGTGTACCACTGTGCCTGTCTTATCTGTGTATTCTTTGAAAAACACCAGGTTAAACTGGAAAATGATGCAACATTTCAGGTGGCCTCTGAGAATCTGCCCTTTGGCTGATAAAGGGTTAAACTAGAAGCAAAGCATCATGGGAAATAACCACTCAAGTGTCATGCTGAAGAGCCAAGAGCAATTGATGGAATTATCAGTGACAAGCAGTCCCATTCAAATCAGATAAATGCCTAAAAGGAGCGGGACGACTCTGGGATAATGTAGCATTGGGATTGAGTGGTTTTTATTATTTCGGTTTGCCTGTATTTTCTAATTTCTCCTAATGGCCATGGAGTTCTTGCCAAGAGCAACTGCTTAAAACTGGCATTTTCATTTCTTTGTTCCCAAGGCACCATTGGGGGTGAACGTGGAAGATCTCTGTGGCTTTTGTGCGAAAAATTGAGAGCCCGGGCTTTGCGGGTGTTCCTCTGTTGAAGTCGTCCGGCAGGCAGGGACCGCACACTGCGCAGAGATCAGCAGCAGTTTTGGACGCTATCACTAGATGGCGCCAGAGGGCCAGGCCGAGGACGCACTCACAACGTAGCAGGGCGTGGTGTGGCCAGTGGGACACCGCAGCGGTGATGGCACCTTGCTTGCGGACCAGGTCGTAGAATGCTGCGGTTTCCCTCTTGTACCCTTCTAAGGTCTCTTGCTCTTGGGGACTCAAGAGCAAGAGTTTCTTTTCTTTTCTTTCTTTCTTTTTTCTTTTTCTTTCTTTTAATTTAATGCATTTAGGACAGGTGTCTCAGTTACCCTTCTCTCGTTGCTGGTACAAATACTCGATAGCCAAAATGAAGGAAGGAAGAAAAGGTTTATTGAACTCACAGTTACTGGAGGTTTCAGTCCATACTTGGCTGGCTCCAAGGCAGAGTGGCACGTGGCAGAGCAGCAGTTCATGGCAGAGGCAACGGGCCAACAACAGCAACTGAGAGCAACACAGAGAGAGTCTGTTTCTCTATCTCTCTTTTTAAAAAATTTATTTATTTATTTTTTCTTGTTTCAGAACCCTTATTTGTTTATTCACTCATTTTTATGGCCGGCTTAGCCCACTCCAAGGGCTGGTGCAGCATGTGGTGCCAGGGATCGAACCGTGGTCCCTGAAGCCGCCCAAGCCTTCCCAAGCAGGCGCCCTAGACCGCTGAGCCATCCCGCCGGGCCCCTCTCTGTCTCTCTTATAATACATTCAGGCCACCGCCCCAGGCTGGGGAAGGTATACATTCCTGTAATCCCAGCAGTACTAAAGTCCATAATTGCCATGGTCCATGAGTTAGTCTCAAACTCTAGAAATCCCCACCCCATGACTGCATGAGGCTTTGTGGGGACAACTAGACACAAACCATAACAAGAGGGGATACAGGGTCTCACTATATAGATGGACCTGTAGGAATTCTACTGTTTTCAGCCTCCTTAGTACAAGGTCTACAGGGTCTCACTACACAGACTGGACTTGTGATCCCTCCTGTTTTCAGCCTCGCAAGTACTGGTATTACAGGTGCAGGCCACCAGGCCCAGTCTCAATCGCCATCTCAGTGTGCCCCAGGGGTGGGGCTGGCACAGCAGGCTGGGGATCGAACTTCAGCCCCTGCCTCTGCCTAAGCAGGCACTTTAATCTGCTGAGATATCTGCCTGGCCCTATTAGTTTGAGAGATACTTAATAAAAATGAGGCCACCCATGCCATCTCCATCGTATCAAGAGCTAGGCATCGCCAACCCTCCGGAAAGTGCCTGCAAGGACCCCCCAGGCATGCTAAGTCGGGCAGGTGCCGGATCCACGACTGTTGGCACCACGTGTTAAATTTCAACCAAATGTAGTGTCTCAACCTATAATCCCAGCTCTCGAGAGACGGAGGCAGGATGTATACTATTCCACAATACAGATATTTGCTTTTCTCTAATTTATCAATCTTTTACTGATTGTTGCTGGATCACTTCCGATTTTACTCTTCTATAAATAAGGCTAGGGCAGATACTGCAGTTGTCAGATCATAAAGACACTCACAATTAATATCTAGTAAAATTTCCTACCCATGAGCTTTTTTTTTTTTTGGTTTTGTGTTGGTGTTCCTGAGACAGGGTCTCACTATGTCATGCAGGCTGACCTCAAATTTACGGTGGTCCTCCGGCCTCAGGCTCCTGCGTGCTGAAGCTGCCAGCAAGCACCACGACTCCTGGCGACACGTGAAACTAATGAATCAAAAAACTACGTAAAAAGGGAAGACTTTAGATGAAACCCGGCTGAATTACCACCTAGATAGTAGCTGGAATTCTCAGCATTGCGCGCATCCTGGGTGACAGCAAATATTAGATTCATTATTTTTTATGTGGCTTCAATGGGCAGATTGAAAAGTAATAAAACCCCTAGGAGCCCTTACATGACAGCTGGAGCCTGAGTTAGGAGTTTTGTACCAGTTAGCATTGTACATCCAAGATCTAAGGAGTTCTGCCGTGTGCTCCCGTAGCAGCAGTCCTGGGTGTGTGACCAGCTGTCACGGTGGCCAGGTGCCATGGCAGCCTTGTGTCATGGAGGCCAGATGTCCTGGCCACCAGGTGTCATGGCCATTAGGTGTTATGTGGCCGGGTGTCATGGTCCCCAGGGATCATGGTGGCTGGGTGTTATGGCCCCCAGGTGTCATGGCAGCCAGGTGTCATGGCCCCCAGGTGTCATGTTGGCCAGGTGTCATGGCCCCCAGGTGTCATGGTAGCCAGGTGTCATGGCCGCATCTTGCACAAGCTGATCACACTATGACCTTGACCCAACAGCATTAGCAGTAAGTGTCATTTGAGGTACTTGTTCTCCAATGTGGATTGTAGCTTCCCAAGATGCAAGGGTCCTTTAAGGCCCAGTGGCTCCATCTTTGGACCCCACAGGGTCTTGCCTATCCCACCTGGCCTGAAGCTTCCATATGCTCAGAGCCTTCACAGGGAGACGCCATGGCAATTCCTTGCACTGTTCGGAACAGTTAGTGAGAACGTAGCCATCTCATGAGACCCCACAGGCGACTGAGGACTTAGGGTGGCAGTGACTGCGATGCGGGGTGGCTCAACATGAAGGACAGCGTTCTGAAGAGTGCATGGCTCTGAGAAAAGGCTCAACCCAGCTGCCTCATGCCCTTGAGCCTGAGCTTGAGTTTGGGCATCCTGTGTGCTGCGGGGATCTTCTGCTGGGGGTGCTGGGAGGTAGAAAGAAGGCATTGGAACAAGATGGAGGCAGCCTTTGAATTTACGCCTAGTGGCATGGGGTCATCCCAGAGCCTTCCCTGGCATTTGGCAGAGTTAGGAGGGAGATGGTCTACGTCTGCCCTGGACTGGTTTGCTGCCTCAGTGTAACTCCTGAGGTTCCAGGAGGGGGGCCCCTAGTCCCGCCTGGCTCCTTTGCATTCTGCCCAGAATCCTCCTTTTAGTGACATCAGGCCACCCACACAGAGCTCCCCATGTATGCTGCTATCTTCCTTTTGCTTGAATGCTTGGACCTGCCTTTGCTTGAGCAAAATACCTAAAATTTAACTTTGGGCATTGCTTGTTCTGGGGAACCTCTGACTCCTCATTCCTATTCATATCTGTACAGTGGGACCATGTATTGAGTAGCTTTCCCATTGCTGGTACAAAATACCTGACCCTGCAAATGGAAGGAGGAGCAGTTGATTTGGCTCACAGTTTCAGAGGGTCCCGTTCATGGCTGGTGGCTCCAAGGCAGGAGCATCATGGGAAAAAGGGGTGGAGGAGCAGTGCTGCTTAGCTCTGGTGGCTGGGTGACAGAGCATGGGGACAGGGCCAGAGGGCAAGGGGACAGGGAGCAGAAATAGAACCCAAGGTCATGTCCCCATGTCCCTAAATACCTCCAGAAATGCTTCACGAATGCCCTGGGTGGCTCCAAAGCAGTGGAATGGACAGCAAGTGTCCCTGTCACAATCCTCCCAGAGCCATGAGTAACAATGCAAATCTGCGCTTCACACGGTGCCCAGAACACAGTGAGAGCTCCCACGAACGCTTGCTGCGCTCTTATCTCGGCTCCCACCACCAGAGAATCTGGAGCCCAGGCTGGTGACTGTGGCTCTTCCAGGAGCTGTGGAAGAGGGGAAGAAGCTCCCGTCTAGGTGACTCAGAGCTGCAGCTTTGTCTGAAGTTTCCGTTTGTTTTCCCTTAGCTTATTTGAGGCAGGGTCTCCCTCAACTGCACCAGCTGACCTCGAGTGTGAGCCTCCTGCCTCGGCCTGTTGAGAAACTGGGACCATAAATGCATGTCATGCTGCACCTGGCTTTTTGTTGCCCAGAGCCCCAATTTTCCTCCCTTTACGTTTTAGGGTGCAAAAAAGTGGGGTGCTTGAATCTTGCATCATCAGGGACCCAGGCTTGTCTCTCTTTTTCTCTCTTTTCTTTCTTTCTTTCTTCTTTCCTTTTCTTTTTTTTTCTTTTGGATTTTAGTACAGGGTCTAAGGGGGCTCACTTCGCAGATTGGACTCTAGTGATCTTCCTATTTTGGCCTCCTAAGCTCTAGGATTACAGGGGTGTGCCACTGCTCCCAGTCTCAGGCACCCTGTCAGTGTGCCCCGGGGGTTAAGGCAGGCATGGCACTCTGGGGATCAAACCCTGGTCACTGCACCTGCCTTAGCAGGCGCTTTAGCCCACTGAGCTATCTGGCCAGCCCAGCCTTGCCTCTCTGTACCCACATTCAGTCAGAGCCTCCCGGTGCCTTCCCTGGGAGGTGTCTGGAGCTTCTCTTCCTGTGGTTCTAGTAAAATTGCATGTGGGAGTCTGAGTTTTACTCCCGATAAGTAAAGCTGGTTTTTCTATTGTCCTTCCCCTAAACTTGCCTTTGCAAATTCTTTTTACCTCACAACTAAAGTCAAAGTAGGACATTTAATCGCCTGCATCTGCTCTTCTCAGAGAGTACTAAAATCTATTGTTTTGCTAGAAGGGATGCTGAGGGAGCAGCAGAAAATTAGAGGCAGCGTCCCCGTCTCAGCCTCTGTGAAGTGAAGGGCTTAGGGTCGCCAAAGCCACAGTGCTGGTAAAGGATGAGAACTAAGCTTCGGTTTGGGCTCAAAAGCCAGAATTCTGGGTCGGGGATATAGCTCAGCGGCGTAAGGGCTGATTGGCAAGCGCAAGGGCCTGAGTTCGATCCCCAGTACCGCAAAACATAAAACAGAAAACAAAAGTCGGGCTGCTGCCTGTGCTTCTGTCCCAGCTGTACGATGGAGTTGCCCCTTTCCAGCGTGCGCTCTTCTGCCCCCTAGTGGAAGCCAGCAGGTGTTACGCTTTATACCCGCTGTGCTCCCCTAGCCTCGCGTGCTCAGGTGTGGGGCATTCGGAAGGTGCCACGCTGAATGTGCTAAGTGTGCTGCCAGGAACTGGGGTCTGGTGGGAAGAGGCCGGTCCTGGGGGGGCAGGACCTCGCAGGACGCGTTGCCTCTCTGCCTCCACCCTTTCTCCGTGCCTCCTGGCCACAGCTGCACTAGCAGCCCTCCCCCGCCCGCCCTGTCCGCCGTGCTGCTCATGTCCTGGAGCCAGCTGACCGCGCAAGGGCAGAAACTTCCAGAACCGTGAGCCAAAATGAACCTGTCCTCCCTTAAGTTGTGGGCGCTGGGTGTTGCATCTGAGCCCCCAAACAGTGGCCAAGGCCGCAGGGAACACAACTCAGGGAGACACACGGGGCAGAAATTGGGATTTATAGAGAAGGGAAAAATTGGGGTTCCAGGAAGGGATGGGTAGGGAAGCGTTGTATGGTGGCTGGGTGTGGTGGCCCACAGCTGGAAGCTCAGCTGTGCTGGAGGCTGACTCTGGAGGATTGTTAGTTCAAATCCTACCTGGGCAACTTAGACCCTTTCTCAAAAAAACCCCAAGTCCAGCACCAGCACCACCACCACCAGGCATCCCAGTGGATTTGCAAGGCAGAAGGAAAGCGGTGCATGTGGCGGGCAAGCCTCAGGATTTGGAGTCCCTCCAGCCTGCTCTGTGTGTCGGCAAGCACTAGCAGAGATATGCAGGCGGGGCTGGGACACTCCCTGGAGCAGCAGTGCTGAATGGTGACAAGCTGAGTGTAGGCGCCTGCTGTGCGTCCTGGAGCGCAATGCAGTTTTCATGAAGAGCAGGGGGCTCGAGTGAAGGTAGCCTATTTGGGTGGCTTTGGGTGACACGGCCTATGGTCCATCTGCATGAACAAATCAAGTCTGGCGGTGAGGGGGAAGTGACCAAGTTAGCAGTGGAGGCCCAGCGTGAGGCCTGGGCTTGCATCTGGGTTCGTCCATTCCGGGCCATGTGTTGCGGGGAGGGATCAGTAGCTGAACATGGTGACTGCAAGTTCAAGCCCAACCCGGGTGACCTCGCACCTGATGAGACCTTGTCGCCGTGGTCTGGGGACATAGCTCAGGGCGAAGGTCCTGGGTTCCGTCCCCAGTACCACAAAAAAGAGATAGCTGGGTGTGCCAGACGGAACTAAGGGAACTGTGACCTCAGAGCTGAAGTATGGGTGGAAGCAGGGCAGCGTGGCCGGGGACAGCGCCCGCACTGCCCCGTAATGCAGGACCAAATGCCCTACTCAGTGGCTGTCCAGGCTTTCAATGTCCTCCTTCCTCAGGGCTTGTGGAGGCAGGAATCCTTTCAATGGTGGATTCTGTGGGAGCTTTTGGACAGTTTGGGGTGGAGATGGGGGTCAGTCTTCCTAGGAGAGAAGAGACGGCCCCTGCTCATGAGGCAGGGGAGGACTTGAGCTAAATAGAGGATGTGGTTTAGTTTGTGTTTTTCCAGATGATGAAGTGGATTGCAAGTTGGAATTATTATTGTTTATTATTATTATTATTATTATTATTATTATTATTATTATTATTATTATCGTGCGTGCTAGGGATGGGCCCTGTGCATGCTGGGCAAGTACTTTACCATGGAGTGACACCCCCTGCCCTTAGCTGGGGTATAGTAACTTCTGCTCCCACAGACCACCCCCTGGAGCTCAGCGGCTTACTGCGGAAGGACCCGCTTTGTGGAGTCAGCAGCTGTTCAAGGGATAACCTGGCGGGAGTCCCCCAACTTCCCGTGAGCCCCACCCTGTGGCAGATGAGGACGCCGACCCAGCACACGGCCTGCAGAAGGGGCTCCAGGTAGGGTTCGGAGGTGATGCGTGTCTATTTCACCCCCATTCTGCCCACAGCTGTGTGCCTGGGAAGGCGAGGAGCCTGTGGGCGCCCGTGGGCACTGGCGTGCCCTGCCATGCTGGCCAAGGCGCTGGCAAAGTCTGAGCGCAGGGGCCAGTGTAGCGGGGTGTCCACGCAGGGAGTCCACAGCAGCCTGTGCAGAGAGGGGCAGAGGAGGACCGGGCGTCTCGGTCCTGGGTGGGCACGGTAACCTCGCTCTTCTCATTATGTGTCACGGGAGCATCCCCAAGACGGCGCAGTGCGCGCCATCCTTCCGGAAGGCGCCGGGAGCTGCAGGCCCTGGCTCCATGGTGCCCTGCGCGTTAGGTGCTAGCGCTCTCCCAGCCTCTAATTGCGCCCTTGATCCCGGATCTGAAGCTCCTGAGGACCTCGGGAGGTAAAAGTTCTCCGCCAGCCCTAGAGAACCTCTGAGGAATACATTAATTTGTTTCTAGGAAAACTTTTCCTAACTCCTTGCTGCAGCTCTTCCGAGTATAATTAGTCACCAAAGGTGCCACAAACCCGGGCACGGGTCCAGAGGCGAGGACCCAGGGCTCCTCACGCTCACAGAGAAGGAAACTAATTGGGTCCTTTCTCCCCTGACAGCACTGCCTCGGCAGGGAGCGCTTGCGTGGGATTCTGAGCGGCTCTCCTGGAGGGTGGAGAGCCGAGAGCCGCAGGAAGCGGCTAAGTACGCCGGTCCAATCACCAAGCGCTTTGCTCGCACACCCTCGGGATTGCACTGCGTGCGCCACTGCGCAGCTTGCTTTTCTTTTCTTTTTTCTCTCTCTTTTTTTTTTTTTTTTTAAATCTAACAACACCATGCCATTTTGTGTAGATGTAGTCATGCTTTTTTTGTTTGTTTCTTGGTGTGTGCAGTGCTAGGGATGGAACGTGGAGCCTTGTCGCTGAGCTACATCTCCAACCCTTCTCTAATTTTTACAGCTTGAGGCAGGAGCTTGTTAAGCTGTTGGTTGCCTAGGCGGGGCTCAGACTTCCCACTGTCCCGCTTCAGCCTCAGACTACTGCGATGAAAAGGCTGTGTGCCACATCTGGTTTGTATGCCCCGACCCGCCCTTTAAATAACAAACAAACAAACAAACAAACAACCCCAGTTTCAATCCTTCATCTGTCTGTCTCTGTCTGTCTCTGCAATTTGTGTATTACACCGAGCACCATGGTTTCTATATCGTTGTCAGTCATGTTTTAGACAGCTTTAGTGAGCTCTTCCAAGGTTTTACTATTTCCTCCAAATCCACATTGGTCGTTCTGTTTGATAATTGAATAAACATTCAGGTCAGGTGCTCTTAGAACTCGCCAAGTTTATTGATCTCTTTCTTTCAACAATTTGTCAAGGTCTGCTACTTTACTATTATTATTACTTCTGAAATAATAGAAGTTATCATTCCTATAAATAATAGGAGATGTTTGCTCCTGGATCTGCCTTACAAGAACCGAGAGACCCTGGGAGATTTTGTTGCCTGGTTTCCCTATGTTCTTTTTTTTTTTTTTTTTGTCTTTTTGAGACAGGGTCTCGCTATGCAGCTCAGGCTGGCCTTGAGTTCACTTTTGTAGCCCAGGCTGCTCTAGAACTCGCACTGATCCTCCTGCCTCAGCCTCCCAAGTGCTGGGATTACAGGCGTGTGCCACCACGCCCGGCTCCTATGTTCTTGTGTGTATTTAGTTTTTCCCCCTTTGGGGCTGAGAGTCCTAGTAGGATTATTACTAGTTGGCTTGTTTCTAAAAAGTGGCTTGTCCGTTCAGCAACATCAGGTTATGGATTGCTCACCCCTCCTTCCGGAGCTAGATTCCAGGTTGTTCTTTTTCCTTACTGATCCTCTCCTTCTCCTTCTCTTTTTACCTCTCCTTCTTCTTATCAGGAATTGAACTCGGGACCTTGTGCTTACCAGGCAGGCACCGTGCCACTGAGCTATATCCCTGGCCCTTGTAATCTCGAACAAAGAATGGAACAAAACAAGCAAAGAGCAGTGGAAAGGTTATTCAGAAAAGTAAAAGTGAAGAGCCTGGGAGAAAGTGGCTTTGCAGAATGAGCTTGGGCCAGGTGAAGAGCAAAAGAAGGCAAAAGCAAAAACAAAAGTGTCTGGGATACTCAGCGTGGCTAAGAAGGAAGGTCGGGATAGCGACCTCCTCGTGCTGTCCATGTGTACTCTTTACGTTGTCCAAATCTTGAAGACACTCGTGAGAACGTCTACATATGGGCCCTGAGAAGAGGTGCTAGGATCCCACGCCTCAGGGTGATGTCAGACCTAGGACGTTTTATTGAAAACCTGCCCCTGTTCTTAGGAGAACTCCAAGTACAGGGCCCTGGGAACCATTGTGCGCATGGGTCTCGGACCTCGTAATTACCAAGTCCTGCCATGCTCTAATCTATTTCAGAATGAGCAGAGATTTCTCATCTTATTTCTATAGCCCCGTGGACTTGTTTCTTTACTTTAGCTGCTAGCATTTCAGAGATTTCAGGTGTGTGATTTCGAAGTTCTTTTTTTTTTTTTTTTTTTCTTTTTTGAGACAGGGTCTCACTATGCAGTTCAGGCTGGCCTTGAGCTCACTTTGAGGCCCAAACTAGTCTCCCCAGCTCCCTCCAAGTTCTTTATGTCTTTGAATCCTCAATTTGCTCTGGGTGGGCTAGAAGACTGAGATTATTTTTTTGCTCCTGCATTTTGGCATTTTTGAAGCTCCTGGTAATCACGTAGACAGGGGCCGAAGGCCACCCAGTCTGCCAAGGTTCCTAAATAGCTCCAGGAAAGCCCCACGCTTGTGCAAGCTGGGCCCACAGACTGCAGCCCTCCTGCATGCTGCAGGCCACTTAGAGTCCTCCTAAGTTCTTAAAAGTTTGGAGCAGCACCAGCACAGGCTCCACACCTGTGCACTGGGGACTAAGGAAGGTCAGAGCTTCCCAGAATTCCACAGGCTGCCCAGAGTGCGCCGCAGTTCTTAAATGGTGCCAGGAAAGCTCGAACTTCAACAGTTTTAATTTCATTATTAATAGCGATCATTAAACACAACAGTTATGGAACAAGGCATAGACAGGTAGCCTTTCAGACTTATTGCTGCAATTATTGAATGGAAATAATAATAATTGTACTAGTCATAACTGTGATTCATTTGATACAAATTCTAAACCATGAATTTTAAAATTAATGAAATTTATTGCATTAATTTGGAAGCAAGGTATGCCCTAAGTGAGACTTAATGAAGTGGCTCATATATTGTGAATAAACAGTTTCCATCTTTTTAAAAATTTCTTTTTTTGAGACAAGGTCTCTCTATGTTGCCTTGGCTGGCTTTGAACTTGCAGGGATCCTCCTCCTGCCTCTGCCTCCTGAGAGCTGGAGCTACAGGAATATATCACCATGCCTAGCTTGCTCGTCCTTCCTTCCTTTCTTCCTTCCTTCCTTCCTTCCTTCTCTCTCTCTCTCTCCCTCTCCTTCCTTCCTTTTCTGCTCTTCTCCTTTCTCGTCCCCTCGCTTCTCTTCTTATGCTACCCCTCCTTCTCCTTTTGCTTCTTGGACACGGGGTCTTACTGTGTACCCCAGACTGGCTCCGACCTCATGATCTGCTACAGCCTCTCAAGTTCTGGGACTGCAGACAAGCACCGCCACCCCTGGCTGCTGTCTCTCTCTTGGACACTGCTCTCTCTCTGTGGTGTTGACTACTCTTTTAGGCCTGTGTGCATACTCTGGAAACTCATGATTTCTGTCACAAAGTAGCTCTCACCGGACCTCACAGTCTTACTCAACACTATTCACAGCAAAGTTTCCTGACTCAGTAGATCATACCTAAAAACTTATTTCCTGCAAGTTTCTCAAGTGCTTTCCTGCCTCCTTATTGAGTTACTGTCCATTCCTGAACCTATACATTGGCCTCAGTGGTGGTTTATGTTTTACTCAACATCTGTCTCTGGGCTGGATCCCGTCCCGCCCCAGCGCAGGCCCCGCATGTGTGTGAGGCCTGCACGCTCACGGGAACCTCCTCCACCAGACAGGCTGCTATGAAACTTTCTGGCTAAAGTCCCTGCAGAGAAGCTAGAGGCCAGAATCACCCAGATAATCCAGGAACAGAACATCTTGTCATAGGGACACAGCAGGTTTCCTTCCACAGGCTGCAATAGGAAGAAGTGGATCACAGCAGCCAGACCCAAGCCAGGCACATCTGGATGAGTTCAAACTTGGTAGATCTGAACCTGGTAAGCTGAGCCACTTCACTAGACCCTGATCTAAGAGAGCATCCTCTCTCTTTCTCTCTTGACTGAGAGAGGGGCCAACAGGTAACCAGGGTGAGCTAGTCTGACTGGAAGACCCCAGGCACCTCAAGGGAAGGTGATCAGACAGAACTTAGGAGAACTAACTTAAATACAAATTCCCAATTTAATATCTGCTTAGCTATACAGACATAATGTTTGCTCTTACTGTCTAAAATACAAACCCATTAATTACAAAAGTTTGTCAACTGCTAAATATCACTGCCCATTATTAGTGTTCTTAATTACAGTTCTGTAAACACAAAACTATAACTGCCTTAATCATATAATCTTTCTTGGGTAAGAATTTCAGTAGGTGCTAAGGTTATAACTGCACCAAAGCTCGACAAAAGGTCAGAGGACAGTGTTATACAAAATAACAAAGAGAAGGAGCAAAACGCATCCTCAGGCCCTGAGCCCACCCAGAACAAATGCGGGAGACTCTAAGACAGAAAAAATTGGGAATCACACAGCTGAAATCTCTGAATTAATAGTATCTGAAGTAAAGAAACAACTACAGAAAGGTATAGAGGAAATAAGATCAGAAATAATCTCTGAAGTAAAAAAAGAAATGATAACTATAATGAAAGAATTAGTGAGTGCTTCTAAATAAGACACTGATAAAAAATAGAGAATAGAAAAAATGTGGAATTCTTGAAAGAGCAATATGGGAAAGAAATGGAACACAGGAGGCAGGTTCAAAGAGATATAGTCATGGAAATTAAGATCTCATTCACAAGCTGGCAAAATTGTTTGAATGAAATTGAAGATAGAGTTTCAGATGTTGAAGACACCATTGCAGCTAGTGAAAATGTAAGAAAAGATCTCTTAAAAACAACTAGGATGCAGGAAAAAATAATTCAAAATCTTCAAGATGATGCAAAGATGAACAACATGAGACTAACAGGCATCAATAAGGAAAGAAGGAGTGAACTTAAATGATATAAAGAGGATAAGGGCAGAAATAATAGCAGAAAACTTCCCAAATACGGGGAAATAATCTGACATTCAGGTAATTGAAGCCTATAGGACTCCAATCACATCAACCCAATTAAAGCCACACCCAGATATAGTTAAGATTCCAGAAATCCAGCACAAGAACAATAGTCTAAAACCCAATAGAGAAAAGCAACAGATCACATTTAAAGGAAAACCCAGCAGAACAATGGCAGATTTCTCTTCACAAACCATCAAGTCAAGAAGAGCATGGAGCCCAGTACTTCAAGTCCTCCATGAAAACAAATTCCAGCCCAGTCTGCCATGCCATGCAAAACTCTCAAGTTTTATGGAGAAGTGAAATATTTCCATGACAAAGAACAATTAAAGAATTTCATGATGACAAAGCCAACCCTACACAGACTACTAAAAGATATTCTATAGAGGGACCAAAATGACCAGAATTCCATGAATGAGAATGGAAGGAACCCACAGAATAGGGCAAACAATTAAACACAGGAGAAAAAGGGATGTACACCAGCAGGTACATAACATGTCAAGCATAAGTCAATACATCTCAGTTATAACCATCAATGTCAATGGACTCAATTCACTAATTAAAAAAAGTAGACTGGCACAGTGGATTAGGAAGCAAAATACAGCCATATGCTGTATACAAGAAACACACAACTCATAATGAAATTCCTAGGCTGAGAGTCAAAGGATGAAAAGCAATACTACATGCTCCAGTACCTTAGAAAAAAGCAGGGGTAGCAATCCTGTTCGCAGATAGTCTCAACTTCAAGAATGATCTCATGAAATGAAGATGTCCACTACGTATTGTTTAGGGGACAAATTCAAGGGGAAAAGGTAGCACCCAAACATGTACGCACTGAACACACGAACACCTAGATATATGTGACAAATCTTTTTTTTAATTAGAAAATCACTATATACTTGCACTGAATGCCCCACAATCACTATAAAACCAAAGCACAGTAATAACATTTAAGTGGTTAGCATACATAGGAAGGCAAGATGCAGAGTATAATTTTCGAACACAGGTTCGCTCTTTGTTTTCCCTCCCCTGGAACACCCAGCTGGGCTCCCAGCTGTCGAGGGTGCAGCCTGTGGCTGTCTGGCTCCGGAGCAGAAATGGTGTGGGGGAAGAGGGTGATGCAGAGAAGTTGCTCACTGCTGGAAGCAGGAGAGCAGAAGGGAGGCTCCGGGAGGGCGCTGTGTTCTCTGAAGGGACAGCCCCAGTGACACGGCTCTCTTAACCAGGCCCCGCCTCCTAGTAGCCTGTTCAGCTAGTGGATCAGTCTATTGATGAGGACTCATCCCTCGGCTTCTGATCACCTTCCAGAAGCCTCTCCTATGAACACATGAGACTTTTGGGACAGTCCTCGATGTGAGCCAGAGGAATGTCTTACTGTGCAGTCCAAGCTGGCCTTGAGCTCGCTTTGTAGCCCAGGTTGGTCTCAGGCTAATGCGATCCTCCTGCCTCAGCCTTCTGAGTGCTGGGGTTAGAGGCATGTGCCATCACATCTGGTCAGTTTAGGACATTTATATATTGCTACCAATGTGAACACCTTAGATAATAAAGTCTCACCGTGTAGAAATCAGACATTTAAGGCTGTGTAAACCCTAACTGAGTGCCTTTCCATTTGTATGTGTAACTTCCTGAAAATGCTAATGTTTTGTAAGTGCTCTCACTGTCAGAGAGTTTCTACATAATTTTGCTACAGCCTGTTCAGGGTTTTTGAAAGATTTAAAGTTAATAGTCTTCTTATTTTATTTTTTATTTTTATTTATTTATTTATTTATTTATTTATTTATTTGTTGTCTTTTTGAGACAGGGTCGCACTATGCAGTTGAGGCTGGCCTTGAGCTCACTTCTGTAGCCCAGGCTGGTCTCGAACTCACATCGATCCTCCTGCCTCAGCCTCCTGAGTGCTGGGATTACAGGAGTGCGTCACCACACCTGGCCTTATTTTATTTTTTAAAAGAGTGCACAAGATAGCCGGGCGTGGTGGCGCATGCCTGTAATCCCAGCACTCGGGAGGCTGAGGCAGGAGGATTGGTGTGAGTTAGAGACCAGCCTGGGCTACAAAAGTGAGCTCAAGGCCAGCCTGAACTGCACAGCGAGACTCTGTCTCAAACACACACACACACACACACACACACACACACACACACACACACACACACAAAGAATTAAGTAGAGAAAAAATACAACTGAGAAAAGGAAACAAAACAACTGTAAGTCCTATCTGCTCCCTTGCACAGACCAGCGGAAACGCCCAGTACAGTTGTGCAAACTGTCCTGCTTGCACACACACGCATGTCCCTTTCCCCACTCCTCCTGTCCTCAACTCAGCTGAACAAAAACCAAAAGTTGAACTTTTATTTTTTAAAGTATCTATTCAGGACAAAGCTAAGAGATGAAATGCTCGTGAGGCAGGAAGTATTTGGGTAATATGTGACGATTAATCATGAAGATGGTGTTGGAATCTTAAAACTCTTGAAGTAAATTAACACACACTGGAAATTGAAGTGATCTCCCATAAACTCTCAATTTGCTAGCAGAATTTCACAGTGGAGACAAGAAATTCCCAGGGGGATTTGGTCTCCTGATCGCATTTGTGTTAAATGCCGGAAGCATCTCAATGCCGAAGAGCAATTCTTGGTCTTTTCGGAAGCAGCTCTTGCAAATGAAAACAGGAGTCTAGATTCTAGACTCTAGAAACAATTGGCTGGCTGCCTCCTGGAGCTAGTTATCATTCTTTGGTTCCTAAGTAGTTGATCCAAAGTTTGGCTGTGGGATTTATTTCCTAAACTGCTTCCTTTGTGTGTATCCGCAGCACCTTGGCACGGTTATCTATCTGCTAAAAGATCCCGGGCTGTGGAAGTGAGATTTACTTATCCCTTGGTGATGAAAACCACACAATGGAGACCGCTAGAAAGAAATTCCAGTTTCGGGGAAAGAGCATCCATTTGTATCTCAGCATCTTGGTCGGTATCTCACTCTGCAACTGGGGGCCCACTGAACTCTTAGTGCCTGGCTGTATCCTCTGTATGTTTTTTTAAATTTATTGTTTAATTACTTTTAATAAGAAATAACAATATGATAGTTTCAAAACACGTTAGTACATTCACAATGATTGACACATTGCACATTGTCCTCATAATAGTTATACAGAGTGCAGGATTTTCTAATCGCTATTAGTAAGGAAAAATATTTCTTCTCTTTGAACTGGGAGGAAGTAGTTGTATACATCATACCTCTGTATGTTAAAGAGATTAGATTAGTGGCCTATGACGAGTCGTCCTTCTTTCCATGCTAAACGTCTCTGGTCTCACCTGCCGCCTGCCGCAGCTGAGACGAGGTAGCCCCGCCCACTGGCTGCCTTCAGAGAAGACTCGGAGCTGTGGAGGACTCCTGCTCAGCCAGTGGCTGCTGGCTCTGGGCCACACCTCGCAGCCTCCTGAGCCCTGGACGTCGCTCTGAGTGAGCAGCGGTTATAAGGAAAGGAGACGCTCTCTACGCTAAGAGCACGTGGGACCACAGGAAGGCGGGTGGTGCTATGCGCAGCGGGCTTTCTCAGGCTGCCTGAAGGTGGGTGAGGCGCTCCTGGGGAACCTGGGGGTGCGGCTGCTTTCCCCTCCTTGGGCTCAGTTTTTTTTTTTTTTTTCTTTGCTGTGTAAAGAGCATGGACTTTACCTACCCATCCTGGGTCCTCTCCGGCTTGCATCAGCTGAGATTCCAGGCAGTGTTGGCTGGGGGTCCAGAGTTGTGGAAGGAGGTCTGGGGCAGTGACAGAGCTCATAGCAGGAGGTGCTCCAGGCTCTGTCACTTACTGTCTTCTGGTGGCAGATGGCACTCCCTGGAGCTGTGCATTAGAGGGTGACGTTTTACCCAGACCATCACTTACCTGCCTAGGATTTTACTTGTGGTCCCTGGAGCCGCTCTGGAGCTCAGGATCCCAGGGTGAAAGTTTTATTTGGAAAAATGTTGGCAGGAAGAGGAGGTAACTGGTCACCAGCCTTCTTTCTCTTAGGCCAGGGGGCAACAGAAAGCAAGAGAAATGTAAGCAAATGTAAATAAACACCTGAGTTCATGACAGCTATTATTTATTGAGACTTTTTTTTATTTTTTATTTTTTATTTTTTATTTATATATTTTTTTGAGACTTTCTTAATGATAACTAATAATATAATTTGAGTCTTGCCTAAGGGTTGCAGGAAGAGAGGGGCAGGAGGCCACAGGGGTGGAATTGTGTGGAGTGAGAGGCCAGGGAGAGGCACAGTGAGGTGACAGCGGGGCCTTAAGCCAGACACAGAGAGAAGCCGCTTGCAGTCCGGACCCTTTGGCTGGGAGGAGGGGACAGGTCCCACAGTTCAGTTGCAGGCAGCAGTGCTGGCCCCACCCAGTCCTTGCAGTGTGATGGAGGAGGACAGCTGGGCCCCCAAGCCCCACACTCTATCCGGAAGCCCCTCAGCGCCTTGGTCTCTGACGATCTGGGTGTGGAGCCTTCCGGGACCTTGGAGCTGCCTGCGATGCAGCTGTGCTTGCAGAGGAGGAGGAAGGGATGAGTCTGGACATGGTGTGGAGGCTGTGGGCCGAGAGACAGCTTCGCTTGGGCGCTGGGGGGCCGAGCCTGTTCTCCTCGGCCTGAGGAGTCAGGTGCCCCCGCCTGAGTTCAGCCCTGGCCGGGCCATTTACCACCCACGTTTCTTTGGGCAAAATACAAAAGCTCTCTGGGTCCCAAGTCCTTCACCGTCAGCCAGCTACCCTGGCCGAGGGAGAAGGGGGAGCTCTTGGCCGGGCTGTGTCGCAGGGTGACAGCACCTGCGGTGGCTGAGATGGGGACGTCGGTGCTAAGCTTCAGGTTACCACACCCTGTGACCACCTTCTGGCGTGGTTCTCATGCCTCACTCGTTCCAGCTCCTCTGTTCCCGGAAGTGAGCCCCTGAGCCCGCCTTGCGCGCCCCTCTGCCTCGCTCAGAGGCTCTTCCGTTCTATGACCCCAGTCTATCCCTGTGTCTCCCTAGGTTTCCCGGGCACCTTCCTGAGGGCTCCTCCAGCTGATTTGACCTTGTACTTCTATCCCGGCGGTTCTCAACCTCTGAGTTGCGACCCCGGCGGGGTCGAACGACCAAAACACAGGGGTCGCCTAAAGCCATTCCAAATCATAACTGTAGCAAAATTACAGTTTGGAAGTAGCCACCAAAATTATTTTTTGGTTTGGGGTCACCGCAACGTGAGGAACTGTATTGCGGGGTCACGGCATTAGAAAGGTTGAGAGCCACTGCTCTCGAGTTTCACTAGGGGAGAGGCTAGGATGTGTTTGTTCCATTGACAGGATGGGAGCTCGAGTGCAAGGAGGAAAAATATACGAGCTGGTCATGGTGGTGCGCGCCTGTAGCCCCAGCACTCGAGAGGCTGAGGCAGGAGGATCGCTGTGAGCTGGAGGCCAGCCTGGGCTACAGAGTGAGGCCCTGTGTCCAAAACCAAAAGAAGGAAAAATAAAGGGGATGAGATACACTTCAAGGTGATCTCTAAAGTAGGGAGGCTCTCTCTCTCTCTCTTTTTTTTTTTTTTTTGGTCTTTTTGAGACAGGGTCTCGCTATGCAGTTGAGGCTGGCCTTGAGCTCGCTTTCGTAGCCCAGGCTGGTCTCGAACTCGCACTGATCCTCCTGCCTCAGCCTCCCGAGTGCTGGGATCACAGGTGTGCGCCACCACGCCCGGCCAAGTAGGGAGGCTCTTGAGGGCTTGCTTGCTCTATACCCACTTGGAGCCTCCTTGCATCCTCCGTGCCTGCGTTGCCTGGAGACACGTCTGATGCCTTAGGAAACCTTAGACTCAAAGAATTGTGTTACAAGAAACCTTCATCTCAAGCTGACAGGTAGGTTTGTTGGTGGGGGGCAAATAGAAGCTAGAAACACGCAGCGGGTGACAGTTGGACTCTTGCTTGGTAGTGAGCTTTGCTCTGAACAATAAAGTCCAGGGTCCCCTTAGGTCTTGAGCTTTAATATTTCTAATTGTTTATTTATGTATTTGGTACAGGGTCTTGCTATGCAGCTCAGACTCATCCTGTCTCAGCTTCCGCAGTGCTGGGATCACAGGTGTGTGCCACCACGCCCAATTTTGTTGGCTGGCTTGGTGCTGGGTGGCACAGTATGTGGTACCCATCATCAAACTTGGGTCTTTGCACTGGCTGGGCAGGTGCTTAGACCACTGAGCTATCTCCTCAGCCCTCAGGTTTTAAAGCTTTCTCAAAATGTTGAGAAATTCCAGAGTCGTGCATTTATTCAGAGTTATAGGGCCTGACAGAAGCCAGAAACTTGGATCCTTCCACAGAAGCCTGGCAGAGGCACTTCAGAAAGGGGGAACTGTCAGCCAGGTGGGCTTTTCTGGGTATCCTGGGGGGAAATATTGCGTTTGGAGTGTGAGAGCACAGGACAGTCTCTAACAGAGTAGCATGCATGAAACATCGAGAATCAGAAACAGGCTCATAAGTAACATGCATGCTTATTAATACAGAGCACAGTGATCTTGTTAGCACAGTGCACTTGACATAACATGCAGACATAAATCGGAAGTACCATGATCTGGGTCTAGTTCTGGGAGACTTTGGTTAACTCATAATTTCCTTTTTTTTAAATGTGTGTGGTACAGGGTCTCACTATGCATCTTGGACTCGTAGTGATCTTTCTGTTTGCAGCCTCTGCAGTGCTGGGATTATAGGTGTGCACCACCATGCCCAGTCTCGGTGGCTGGTTCAGTGTGCCCAGGGGTGGGACCAGCAAGGCATGTGGTGCTGGGGATTGAACCCAGGTCCCCATGCTTGCGTAAGCAGGTGCTTAGGCCGCTGAGGTATTCCCCTGGCCCTAACTCACAATTTCTGTGAGCCTCGGTTCTCTCACCCGTGCTACGGGCTCATGGAGCTGTGTAACAAGAGCCTTGCATAGATGGGGCTATTCAGCATCAGCAGAATGAATAAGCATTTACTGTGCACATCGGTCACACAGAAGCCAGCCAGGGAGCACGTGTGAAAGGGTTTCATCGCCAGGCAAGGACAGGGCAAGCTCAGGGGACTGGACTCAGGTATGTGTTCGGTTTGCCCCAGGGCTCTCCTCTAGACCTGTCTTCTCCAGATGGATGCCATAACCCGTGCAACTAACGTGACCGAGTTCATCATCACCGGGCTCTTCCAGGACACCCACCTGCAGAGAGCGTGCCTCGCGCTCTTCCTTCCCGTGTACCTGGCCACGCTGGCAGGCAACGGCCTCATCGTCCTGATGGTCGCTGTCAGCGCCAGCCTGCGCTCCCCCATGTACTTCTTCCTGGGCTACCTGTCCCTGGTGGAGATCTGCTACTCTTCCACGGTGGTCCCCAAATTCATCATGGATCTACTCGTCAAGATGAAAACCATCTCCTTCAAGGGCTGCCTGACTCAGATCTTCTTCTTCCACTTCTTTGGGGTTTCTGAGATCCTCTTGCTAGTGGTGATGGCCTATGACCGCTATGTGGCCATCTGCAGGCCTCTGCACTATATGACCACTATGAATCGCCAGCTATGTCATGGCCTAGTGACTGGCTCTTGGCTGGGGGGCTTTTTTCATTCCGTAATTCAGATTCTCATCACCGTCCCGTTGCCCTTCTGCGGCCCCAATGTGATCGACCACTACTTCTGTGACCTCCAGCCATTGTTCAAGCTGGCCTGCGCGGACACCTATGTGGAAGGTGTCACTGTATCGGCCAACAGTGGATTAATTGCTCTGTGCTCCTTCCTCATCCTGCTGTGCTCCTATGTCCTCATCCTGGTCAACTTGAGGAACCATTCTGCAGAGGGCAGGCGCAAAGCCCTCTCCACCTGTGCCTCTCACGTCACCGTGGTTGTCTTGTTTTTTGGACCTGCCACCTTCATGTATGTGCGGCCCTCCTCCACCTACACAGCAGACAAGCTGGTGGCTGTGTTCTACACCGTTGTCACCCCCCTGCTGAACCCCATCATCTACACACTCAGAAATGCAGAGGTGAGAATTGCTATGAGGAAGCTGTGGAATGGAGCGAAGCCAGGGACAGGGTGAGAGGAAGACTTGGGATGGGAAGCAGATTTGCAGCGCTAGAGTGATTGCTGCTGAGGTGCAGTTTGCTCTCTGAGAGTTATGTGGAGGGTACAATCCACCGAGATGAGGACATAGTTTTACTATTTGGTCATTTTCCTTCATAACCTGAGACCTGGAATGCCATCCAAGGAAGGGTGCTCTCACTCAGCTTTGGGAACTGATTGGCCTCCATGATCTAACAGTACCATGAGTTTTGCTAATTTGGAGACTGAAACCCAGGCCAAGTGCAAGCGATAAATAATAATTGTGCATACTTCTGGGTCATAGTACTGAATCCCAATAGAAGTATAGACTGTGTAATGTTCTCATGAGGAGTACAAACATATTCTTCACCTCACACATTTACGGTCTTACCTGCTGTACTCCCTGCTGTGCGAATTCAGTTAATTACTGTTGCTCATTTCTCTGTGTGATATGACCTCCTCACCCACTGTCCCTATACAGTTGACCCCAGTACAAGACAGAAAATTTTGACAAAGATGCATGGGTTGGAACTGCTCTTTCCTTTGTCTTTCCTGTTTGTTTATCCTCTTCAAGATGACCTATTCTGATAGGGAAGGAGGTAAACAGATCAGTTATCAGGGGAGCTTTGAGGATGAGGATACCAGTCTGACAGAGAAGTGTGTCACTGAAAAGTAACCTTGGAATCTTTCTGTTCTCCTCTTTGTTTCTTGTAATCTTGTGTCACAGAACATCTGATCTTGGTCCCCAGAGACTCTCTGGAGCAATTCACTTTCTGCAGTGTGTGGGCATGTGGGGGTGTCTTTGGCACTGAGTAAAATCCCTGTGTACTACAACTATGTAATAATAAAAATTAAAAATAGGTAATATTTGACCTT
Source organism: Myocastor coypus (assembly GCA_004027025.1). Classification (NCBI taxonomy): domain Eukaryota; kingdom Metazoa; phylum Chordata; class Mammalia; order Rodentia; family Myocastoridae; genus Myocastor; species Myocastor coypus. Next base: position 2,266 of record PVJA010030323.1, on the reverse strand, counting down.
TTCCTCATGTTTTCTTTTTTTTTTTTTTTTTGAGACAGGGTCTCACTGTGCAGTTCAGGCTGGCCTTGAGCTCACTTTTGTAGCCCAGGCTGGTCTCGAACTCGCACCAATCCTCCTGCCTCAGCCTCCCGAGTGCTGGGATTACAGGCGTGACTCATGTTTTCTTCATAGTAGTTATTCAGAGGATAAGATGCAGATATGATATCTTGTCTCAACAATAGTAGCATAAGCCTTTCTTCTCATTTAACTAAGAGAAAATAGCTGTATATCTTTCCTATCATATACATATATATATGATATCCTCCCAAATCACCCTTTATTTATGTCCCCCTTGTTTGCTTTGTTTTCTCAGAGATGGGTGTTCCACTGCAGTTGGAGAACCTGTGTTTTGGAGAAGTCTTTAAAGGACCTTCTTGTAGTTGGTGCCAGTCCAAAGATTGTAGGTACTCAAATGTAGCAAAGTAACTCTGTAGTCCAACAGTCCACAATAGTAGTGGGTTATCAGCACAACTGGTGTTTTATATTATTTTTAAAATAAAATGAAAAAATATTAAATACATGAGTCATAGAAAAATTACTGTGGTTTTCCTTTAAGCTTATTGGCATATTTTAGGTGTAGTCTATAATCCTATTCATTATTGGGAATTTGTATCTGTGCCTGATTCTTTATTATTATTGATATCATCATCATCATCATCATTTTTATTATATTTGAAACATTAGCCAAACAATTAGACAAGAACAATAAATAAAATCCATGACACTTGAATTGTCATTATTTACAGAGAACGTGATGCTCTCTAAAGCAGGCCCACCAAGCTTCACCAAAAGACTTTCAGATTTTTTTTTTTTCGTATTTTTGGGAAGGGTTTGCAGGGTCTTCAGGTGATCACTACTAGACTGGACTTGTGGTGATCCACCTGTTTACAGCCTCTCGTGACCTGGGATTGTAATCCCAGGTCATGCCACCATGCCCATTCTCAATTGCAGTCTCAGTGTACCCTGGGGGTGGGGCTGGCAAGGCAGGAGGCTCAGATTTAATAAGCAAATTCAGTAATACAGCTGGTTCCAAAATTAGCACTCAGAGCTCAGTCGATTCTTGTACACACAACACAAACCCAGTGAGAGAGAGATTAGGGAGAACAAACTCTTCACAGTAATGTTCAAAAAACTGAAATGTTTAGAAATCAATCTAACAAAGGAAGTAGGAGATGTATACACTAAAAGTTGCAGTACTCTGAAAAAGATGAATAAGGAAGATCTCAGAAAATGGAAAAAGTATACCTCGCTCTTAGGGAGAAATAACAGAAAAATGGCCATACTCTCAAAATTATTATATAGATTTAACGCATCTCCAACCAAAACACCATTAGTATGCCTCACAGAACTGCAATTACCATTTACAGGAAACAGGTCTTCACAGAGAATGTGCTCTCAGCACAATGTATATATAAATCTTTTTATGCAAAATATCTATGATAGGGCCGGCGAGATGGCTCAGTGGTCTAAAGCGCCTGCTTAGGCAAGCTTAGGCAATTGCAGGGACTGAGGGTCAATCCCTGGCACCACCTGCTGCCCCAGCCCCACCCCAGGGCAGGCTGAGCCGGCCATACTTAAAACAAAACAAAACAAAACATCTATGATATTTAAGCCTGTGTACATGATTCTTGGTTCTTTTCTTCCCTACCCTCCCTTCAGCCCTTCTTCCTTTCTGTATTTACAAAAGCTTTGTTTACATTTTCTTTTCTCAGTTGTTGTCAGCTTTTCTTTTCTTTTCTTTTCCTTCCCCCCTGCCTAGGCCCCTTCCCAGCTGGATTTTATCTTGTACGAGGAATTGAACTCAGGACCTCACGCTTGCCAGGCAGGCGCTGTGCCCCTGAGCTATGTCTGCAGCCTCCCCTTCCCATTTGAACACTGTCTTCCTATTTCCCGTTATCTCCCACACATTTTGGTTCTTGTTTACACTTTCGGTTTCTCACATTGGAGAAGTGAGGCTGTATTTACATGTGTCTAGATTTATTTCACTTAACAGTGTGGTCTCAAGGTCCATCCTTTTATCTAAGAATGTCTCAAACTTGATGTTTCTCTATTGCAGAGTAGTGCTCCATACTCGAGCTTAGCCAAAGTGCCAAGAAGCAACAGTTTGTATTTCAGTGTCAAAAAAAAATCACATCTTCTTTATCCATGCATCAGTTTATTGATATTTGGGCTGCCTGTCACACACTGTGCCACTATGAACTTGAGTGTCCACAAACAGACATGATAA
>PVJA010030322.1:0-25858 GCA_004027025.1 Myocastor coypus | reverse complement strand
CTGAACCTTTTGAAGGTTCTTGAGACCAATATCTGATTCATCCTGTGTACATAAGTGTATGGTTTTGCTATTGATGTTTTCTGCTTTGTCTGCTTCCAGTCACTTCGTTGTTTAATCCATAACACATTCAGCTGTGTTATGCCCTTAAGTTCTTGTTTTCTTCTTTAAAGTACTTATATTAGGGAGACTATACGATATTAGTGTTGTCTTCATAGTAGGTGTTCAGAGAGCAAGATGCAGACATGATAACTTTCTAAACGCTGTTGGTACAAATATTTCTTCTCATTAAACTAAGAGAAAGTAGCTATATGCACAGTTCCATAGTCTATAATAGTAGTGGGTTATCAGCAGAACTGGCAATGCCGGAAGCTGTTGGCTTGAGCCTTTTACAGCTCAGCATACTAATGGCTTAATTTTTTTTTTTTAATCTTTTTGAGACAGGGTCTCACTGTGCAGTTCAGGCTGGCCTTGAGCTCACTTTTGTGGCCCAAGCTGGTTTCAAACTCGCACTGATCCTCCTGCCTCAGCTTCCCAAGTGCTGGGATTACAGGTATGCACCACCACACCCGGCTTGGCTTCACTTTTAATACCTCGTGGTTAAACTTTTCTGCTGGATGGTTAAGACCAAGTTAAAGCAAGACTTATACAACAAAACACATAATTTTTGTATCTGACAAAGTTATTCAAGTCACCACAGGATTTACCCTGAAACCATGTACCATGTTTTATAGAACTGTTGTCAGTGTCCGCCATCTGTATGAGTCACAGCCATTGCTTGACCAGTTCGCTCTCTGTAACAGCCTAGAGAGAGAATGTCCTCTCTAGGAGACTCCTTAGCCACACTGTACATCATCGACCCCTTTCCTCTGTGGCCCCATAATCTCCTTCAACAGCAAATGTGGGACACTACTGAGTTATATATGCTGTCACTGTGCAAGTTCTAAGACTACCCAGTCCAGCTTCCATTTCAAAAGAGTGAAGGGTCTCCTCTGAGGAGATGCCCAGCCACAGGGACAAAGCAAATGGGTTGAACCCTGCCGCAGATGGACAAGGGAGAGGCACAGCCCTGCCACTGTCACGCGGGTCCCTTTCAAAGTTTCCTCTGAGCTGTCCTGCTTATTTCTCAGACCCCAGGACAGTGGGCTGCCCGCTTCCTAAACACAACAGCCACTCACGCTGAATTCCTCTTCTACAGTAGTGTAAATGAAGGCACAAAGGAGCACCTTTTATTCTATTCTTGGCTGGGCAGTTTTTTTTTCACTGGGAGGGAGAGGTCTGTGTTTGTGAATGAAATAATGCACTCTTCCCGTTCTCCGGCTGGGTGTCTGTGTGTTTCCAGGAAAACCTGTGGTCTCAGTTATGCTCGCAGACTCCGCATGAGGGCCTGTGTGGATGGCCTTTCTGCCCGTCCAGGTCACCAGGTGTGCACAGACACGGGGCCTTTTCATTACCTCTGTTTTTATTAGTCATTGCTTAACTGCGCTACAGTAATGGATTAATTACTATTTACACAAAGGAAAAGTTCTGGAGGGCCATCTCACCTAAATTAGAAGTTAATAGCTCACAATTCTAAACACTTTCACGCATAGCTAAGTAGCAGTTCAGCTTTTCAGTTCTCACAGAGCTCAGAGGTTAAAATTTCAAAAGTTTTTGTCTTTTTTTTTTTGAACAAAGAAAAATTAAGGGGGAATTTGCAAATGTCTTTTAGATTTTTCAGCTAATTGTTCCCCTTGCTTCTCATAACTGAACAATGTGAAGTTCTCTGGGGGACGTTCTTCCCCGCCTTGTGAAGTTGAAAACAATGTGGATTATTTGTACAGAAAAGACACAAATTTGAGGATAAATACCTGAAATGTTCACATCACAATAGAACTAACTCAGTGCAGAGAAAGAAATACGGAAATGAGCTTGGGAGAAGCCACCCCAAGAGCTCATCTTGCCCGCAGTCATTCTTCAGAACAAGTTCCGTGCGGGCCACTGAACTGTCGCTCCTCCCACCCCTGTCAACTGCGAGGCCACCTCCTGAAGCGACCTCCCACAGAAATAGACATGCATCCACGTCCATGCTCGGCCCCGGTCCCACAGAGGGTAATAAATAGTATAAAAATGGTTGCGAGCCCCTGACCCTCCCCGCGGGTAACGCCAGCCCATTTGCTGCTCCGCAAAGCGCCCCGCCTCTCGCCGGGGTTTCCTTCCCTCTTCCGCTCTCTGCTCTCTCCTGCGACTGCAGCGGGTCTCAAGCTGCTTTCTGAGGCTCATCTTTTCTTGCCTCTGCTGTTCATCACAGCCGTTTTACCCCCTGCAAACCTCAGTCCCTGCTTGTGCCTTCCGTGTTTTGTTCTATGTCCATAGTGGGCATCTCCTCTAAAAACAGCTGCTCCCTAACCCAGCTGCTCCCTGAGCCCCTAAGCTTCTTCCTCTCAGCTCGTTTGCCATGGCCCGCTATGGCCACTCCCTAAGTTCGGGCTCACTGGTTCCAATGTAATAGGTTGACAAGGGGCAGAACTCTTAAGAGCAGGAGCCCACGGCAAGCAGTGAGGCCACAGTGCTCCACTCTCAGCAGGGATCAGTCTTGCAGGACCTGGAGGGCAGGTTGCACCAGGAAGGCCCCCTCTGGTTTGTTTTCCACCTTCCCTGTGTGCTGGTTAGCCCTTCTGTTTCTCTACTGCACGTGATGCAGCCAGGGGTGCTAATCAGATGCCAGCGAGCCAAGAAAACCTCTTTTCTTTATACATTACCCAGTCTCCTGTATTCTGTCATAGCAACACCAAATACACAAAGACATGTCTCTTCATGTTGTCTCTGCTTCATCTCCCAAGCAGTAAACCCTCTGTCCTATAGTGATCTGATTTTATCCACACATACGCACTCTGCGTGCTCATAAATGTCATTGTGATCTCTTAAGGAAACTCAACATTGCTGTTCTCAAACCTCGGCCTTCTGTATCTGTTCCTGTCTTGAGGTTCTGTCACTTTGTAACACCAGGGCTCTTTCCAGAAATGTACAACCTACATAGTAAGCCGCACAGAGCCCCAAACTTTTGGCTGACATCCTAAATTTCTTCATAATTTCTGAACAGAGGGCTCCAGTGTTCCTTGGGTTTTTTTTTTTTTAAAGAATTTTATTTATTTATTTACTTTTTTCTTGTTTCAGAACTTTTGCTTGTTTGTTTGTTTGTTTTTTATTTTCATAGCCGGCTCAGCCTGCCCTGAGGGCAGGGCTGGCGCAGCATGTGGCGCCGGGGATCTAACTGCGGTCCCTGCAGCCGCCTAAGCTTTCCTAAGCAGGAGCTTTAGACCACTGAGCCATCCTGCCGGGCCCTGTTCCTTGGATGTTGAGTCCCACAGTTACACGGCCAGTCCTTCTACACCTCTGCCCCTGTGCCTGTGTCAGGCCCTTTCATTTCCTCTTCCACTCTGCCTCTCTTGCTCTGTGGAGGAGGAGAAGTTCTGGGAGCTAAGCCCCGGGCTCCTGGCCTGCAGGACACATGCCATGTTCCAGAGCTGTGGCCCCAGCCACTCTTACTTCATAGGCAAGGTCCTCTCCTTCCCTCCTTCCCCAATGGGGCGCGCCCCGCATCACCCACTCTCCCTGATTCTTAGGAGCTCACTCGGGCTCGTTTGAATTCCCGTCTTCTCATAAGTGACTCCCCAGTCCTCAGCTCAAGCTCTAAGCAGGCACACATCTGCAGGTCCTGCCGGATTTTCCCTGGGAAACCCTTTCACGCGCCACGCCCCAAAGCAAGCTTCTTCAGTTGCTTCATTCATGTTTACAAATTTCTCAATAGTATTAACGGAATAACTCCCTTTTGTGAAGGGCATCTGTCACTCAGACCGCCACTAAACCTTTCCCTGGTCTTACGCACCTGCTGAGAACACCCCCCGTCCCGTGGCTCCTCCAGCCCAGGGGACAATGTGGCAGCCCTCCTTAGTCCAAGTCTAATCTAGGGGACAAACTACGGAAGGCAGCCGGGGAAGCTCGGGTATGAGTCCTGGTGGCATGGTCCGTGACCAAGGCAGTGACCAAGGCGCCTGGAGGCCTTGAGACCAGCAGAGAGACGCAGAGCTATGGCCAGGACCAACTTCATGCAAATGAGCCTTGGCAACCTGCAAAGGCCTTGTTTTCCCCACTTAAAATTAATATCATCTCCACCGTTTTGCTTCCTGAGTGGGTTAAAAATATGTTGGAATTTTCCTCCCCAAAGCCTCCATTAAATACAAATGTGCTGCTATTGAGAGTATGAGGGGGAAGACCGGCTGAGTGGGTTAACATATTCATGTCAAGGTGGCCAGTGAAGGGTTCTTTAAACAACTGAAGCCTCAGATACAGCGCACTCGGTGGGATCGAAATACAAGGGGCATGCCTTAAGTTGTTTATGACGTAACAGACATATTGCTATTAACTCTCTGCAAAACACCCCTCTCCCCGCTTCAACACACCACCCCCGAGTTGCTGCCCCTTTCCGAGGCAGCTCTGGAAGCTTGCCTTCGGCAGCATACTTCTGAGTACAGATTAGTGGCAGTGGCGTCTGTGACTGTTGAGGGCCCGGCAACGAGAAGGAAGCCTTATGAAAGCACTCCGCAGTGTCCCAGCTACCCAGCCTACGGGATCTGGAAGGGTGCCACCTGTGGCTCTTCCCCCAAGCCAAAATGACCGTGACAGGCAGACACTCTGCACCCAGTCAGGACCTCATGACAGACGGAACAGCACAAGTAGAGATGGCCCCGAAGGAGGACGCTCCAGAGCTGCCTCAGGAAGTGGTAACGCCGGTGGCGTGAGTGACGCAGGGGTAAGCAGAGGCAGGCTCCCAGCCGTGCATCCATGCTGTCACATTTTTATTAGAAATACCCCCTGCATCTCCTATCACATCTCACAAACGCCTTTCGGAAGGAGGCTGCTGAGGTGATGCTGGCACAACCGCACACACTGGCTCTGTGTGACGAGCCACCCGGAACCCCATAAGTGAGCACATCCGTGGCCGGTCTCTCAGCCCCGTGGCAGGACTGGCTTTGACAGCGACTGTCACAGGTGGCTGCAGTCACGTGGCCACCTCGCTGTGGCTGGTGCCCGCGGAGGCCCTGACAGAGACCACAGGGCCGCTGCTGGCCTGCGCTTGCACGTGGGCAGCCCTGGGGCTTCCTCTCCACAGGCACAGGAGCTGCAGGACCTCTGGAAATGTGCACGCCAGTCGCACGGTGCTCTTCTGGGACCGCTGCCCAACACTGCCCGAAGGCCAGCCTAGACTTTAGATCACTTGAGAGAAATGACACTGCTGTGGAAGACAAGGAGGCGAAGGTCATACAAAGCCAAGCTTTCTGTCCTCCTGGGTTCCATGCAGTGGGGTTAACACATGTGCAGTACTGTGTGAGAACTGCCATGGTCTACTTCCAGAAGTAACTTCCTCTCTTCAGAAAGAAAGCTTTGCCTCTTTCCGATTCCTGTTAACTCTGGACTCTAGCAGCTGCTAATTTGGGTTTCCATCTCAGGATTTGCCCGTTCTGGGCACTTGTGTACATGGAAATACGCAACAGGTGATCTTCTGCGGCAGTTTTGTTCACTTGGCATTCCACTTGCAAGGGTCATTCATGTTTGGCTTCCTTCCTTCCTTTCTTTTTTTTCTTTGAGACAAAGTCCTACCATGTAGATCTGGCTGGTGTTGAACTGACTGTGCAGCCCAGGTTGACCTTGGATTCACAGCAGTTCTTCTGCCTCTGCCTCCCAAGTGCCTGCAATTACAGGAGTGTGTCACCATGCCCGGCTCAAAGTCCATTCATGTAGTAGCAGGTATGTGACTCACTTTCCCAGCAGTGGGGAAAAATATCTGTCGTCTTCAATGGAAAGGAGGAGAGAGTTATGTTGGTGCATAGTTTTGGTCCAAGGCAAAAATATCATAGCACAAGGGCCCGGCAGAGGAGAGTCACACCTGAAAATTATAGCCCGGAAGCTAAGAGAGAGGGGTTGGGGGAGGGGAGAGAGAGAGGAAGAGATAGGGAGAAAGAGAAGAGAGAGGGAGAAGGAGGGAGGGAGAGAGAGAGGGAGGGAGAGACAGAAAAAGGGAAGGAGAAAGGGAAGGGGAGAGAAAGGAGAGGGGGAAGAGGGAGGGAGAGAGACAGGCAGTCAGAGAGAGAGACAGAGAGAGAGACAGGCAGACAGAGAGAAAGAGACAGAGACAGACAGACACAGACACACACACAGACAGAGACAGACACAGAGATAGGCAGATAGATATGGAGAGAGAGATAGAGAGACAGAGATAGAGAGACAGAGAGACAGAGACCGATCAGAAAGAGACACAGACAGACAGACACAGACACACACACAGACATAGAGACAGACACAGAGATAGGCAGATAGATACAGAGAGAGAGAGACAGAGAGAGAGATAGAGAGACAGAGAGACAGAGAGACAGAGACAGATCAGAAAGAGACACAGACAGACAGACAGACAGACAGACAGACAGACAGACACAGAGCCAAGGAGAAGAGCGAACACTTGCAGGCCTTGCCTCACTGATTTGCCTCTTCCAAGCAGACATACAGTGGGGGCCGGGGGTTGTGGTTTTGCTTCTTCGCTTGTTTGTTTGTTTGTCTTTAATGGCTGTTACAGGGTCTCACTACGCAGCTCCACAGCTCTGGCTCATAGCCATCCTCCTGCTTTCGGCCTCTCCAGTGCTGGGATCACATGTTTGTGCCACCAGCCAAGACTCAGTGGGCAGCTCAGTGTACCCTGAGGGCAGGGCTGGCGTGGCCTGTGGTGTCAGGGACCCTTGGGCTTGAATGTGGAGGTGCTCTAGTATGTTGAGCTATTCTGCTGGCCCTTGTTGTTTTTTGAGATAAGGTCTTGCTACATAGTCCAGGCTGAGCTTGAATTCATGATGTACGTAGCTCAGGCTGGCCTTCCATTCTTCATCATGGGTTCATCCTGCCTCAGCCTTCCACGAGCTCCACCGCACCTGGCTTGGGGGGGTGGTGTTTTATTTTATTATTTTATTTTACTTTATTTTTAATATTTTAAAGAATATAGCCAGGCGCTGTGGCTCAGGCCTATAATCCCAGCACTTGGGAGGCTGAGGCAGGAGGATCGATGTGAGTTCAAGACCATCCTGGGCTACAAAAGTGAGCTCAGGGTCCGAATGGCATAGTGAGACCCTGTCTCAAAAAAGACAAAAAAAAAAAAAAAAAAAAAAAAAAAAAAAAAAAAAAAAAAAAAAAAAAAAAAAAAAAAAAAAAAAAAAAAAGGTTTAGAAAATAGAAACAATACAAAATTTCATTACACAAAATAATAGGAATTCAACAAAGGTTGCTGGATTGCATGATGTTATCTTTAAATCAGTTGTCCAGGTGACCAGACATAAACCTGCAAATCTGGTTTAAAAAGTTATATGAAATTAAAAAGAAAAAAATTAACAATGACAGCTGGGCCTAGTGGCGCACGCCTGTAATCCCAGCACTTGGGAGACTGAGGCAGGAGGATCAGTGCGAGTTCCAGACCAGCTTGGGCTACAAAAGAGAGCTCAAAGCCAGCCTGAACTGCATAGTGAGACCCTGTCTCAAAAAGACAGCAACAACAACAACAAAAAGAGAGCGGGCATAGTTAAAGCATTAGCTGTTCCTTTCAAGAGACCAACAGAAATTGGTACGATTATTCCATTACACACGAGTCTGTCGCTCTCTCTTCCTCCTTTTCTCCGTTTCCTCATCCCAGGCTTTCCTTCTCAGGGAACGAGTTCTTCCTCTTTCTCCGCACCTCTTGTGCCTTTCAGATTCTATTTACTCTTCCAGGTTCTCTCACCAGGGCGGTGGTGCTCTTGGCAGACACGGCATGTTAGACCTAAGCCCCAACCCTCCGCCTCTGGATGCCCCCGAGGCTCCTCTCTGTCTCATCAGGTGACATGCGCTCCGACCATGTCTGAGAGGCGCCGACGCCTTCACATTCCAAGCCCAAAGTTTATGCTAGACTCCAGGCAAACTCTTAGCTGTGAGCACCCGTAAAAATAAAAGAGAAGCCACATACAGTGAGTGTCAGAGAGTGAAATTCCTGTCTAAAAAGGAAGGATAAGAACATAAAAAGGAATCCATAAAACCAAGGCTGCCGACTAGCAGCAGGGCCAGGAGGAATCCCACAGCCTCGGGTCCAGTGCCCTGGGCTCCGCTCTGGTTAGGTCGCCTCCGAGGGTGCTCGGCCGTGCTGACACGGGCACCAGCTTTCCGCCGCAGCCCACGCCCCACGTTCCTCGCCTGTCTGGCTTCACACTCACAACGTCCTGCTTCACCCTTCCAGAGGTGCATTGGCTGCCTTTCCTGCCTTTCTCAGCATTCCGGGGGGAAGCTTTCATCACCCCACGACTCTCGTATATTGCACGCTTGTAAAGCCAGCACCAGTGGATGACGGGAGTGTCTGCCCCAGCTTCAACAGCAGCGGGGGCTGCTCAGTCGAGATTGGCCCTGGTGTCAGAGCATTCAGCTAGCTGAGGACAGGGACTCTTCCCTGCTGGCTCCGAAGGAGCAGGGCGCCCGGGGGTCTTTCTGTGAAGCAGCCTTTCAAAGGCCTTCCCTTGTGCATTCCTCCCGAGATGCCTGCAAGCTGTCCTGATGCTTCTGATAAATGCTAATCTTCCCAGCAACTATGCTTCGCTGGGTCCCAATGAGGCACTCACATTCTCTCTGGCAAAGTTACAAATTGTTCACATTGTCCACCTCTGCTCTTTTTGCTCCTGGTTCCCACAGTAGATCCGGCTAAAAGCAGCTAGCAGTACTCACATCACAGCCTGAATGCTGAGCTGTCTTGAAATTTCCTCCAGTGGATCAGTTAGTTCCCTGCTTTTAAATTTAGCCTTATGCACAATCTTGAGACATGGACAAAATGCACACAAATTTTTTTTTTTTCCAGAATAAAATATGTATGGCACCTAGTCCCGTTCCAGTTGGATCCCCACTTCCGACTAGTACCTTTAGAACACAGTCTTACCTTTGCCATCAGCGTTCTGGTCTTCTGAGCTCTCACAAAATCACCTGCTGAGGCTTCCTACCCCTTCTTAGGCTTCTCTAGCTGGCATCTCCAAACCTTTCCCTACTCCTCCAGCAAACCAGTCCCAAGAGCTTCTGAATTACATGGTTAGGTACAGTCACAGCAGCTACCCTGCTCACCTGGCATGAATTTTCTCTTAGTCATTTTCCTCTTGCTGATGCCCCCAACAGAGAGAAGGAGAGGTCTATTTTGACTTACGGCTCCAGAGGGTTTGAAACCACTCTTAGCTGGCTGCATGGGAGCAAGACGGCAGAAGGCCCTGCGGAGGGGGTGCTCAGGAAGCAGAGAGACAGAGGGGCCACCCTGTGGCCCTCCCCGCGGCAGCTGCCTCCTCCGGCTCACTCCCTGTGCCCAGCGGCCAGGCCCTGCTGCCCTGAGCTCCAGGCCTGGAGGGACGTTCTAGACCTAGTTCGCTGTAGTAGCTATCAATACATTCTTCATGTTTGTGTCTGAATGATAATCCATTGTAGGAATAGGAAATATTTTTTAGAATTCATGCATTACTTAATGGATATTTGGTTTGTCTCCATCTTTTTGGCTATTCTGAATAAAACTACTATGAATATTTATTTCTTTTATCCTAACCCATCACTAATATCTACTTTCAATTCTTTTGGATGTATCCCTAGGAGTGAATTGCTAGATTCTATCATTTCATGTTCCATTTTTTTTTAAATTAAAATTTATTTGGTATAGGGTCTCACTACACATGTCAGATTCATAATGACCCAATGTCTCAGCCTCCCCAGTGCTGGGATTACAGGCATGTGCCACCGTGCCTAGTTCTGGGGCTGGCACACCATTTAGTCCCAGGGATCGAACCAGGATCCTTGCACTTGCCAGGCAGGGCTTGGACTGCCAAGCTATCTTCCCAGATGGAACATGATGGTATGTGCCTCTAATCCCAGCACTTGGAGAGGCTGAAAACAGGAGGATCACTCTGAGTCTGATCTGTGTAGTGAGAGTGCAGACCCTGTACTAAATGCATAAAACAGAAAGTTTGTTGGCTAACAACTTTCTGATAATAACTTTTTGAGGAATTGCAAAGCTGTTTTCTTTTGTGGACATTTTTTTTTTTTTTTTTTTTTTTTTGCGGGACCAGGGTTCAAACTCACGACCTTGCACTTGCCAGGCAGGCACTTGTGCCTCGGAGCTATTTCCCCAGCCCCTTTTTGTGGACATTTTAAGCACATACTATATAGTAAATAAATGATAAGTACATGTGTTTATTGTCATGAAGATATGAATAAGTAAAAGTGATACTTTTCATTTTCACACTACAGAGCTGAAATAAAAGAGTGGCTTAAGGTGGACATATGTATTTTTCTGTCACAAAGGTCTTGTGGACTGGAAGGTTCTCGAAGTTTCTCAAAGACAACAGTTCCTTCCAGCCCTCAGTTATCAGTGCGCAATGTCCTGGAGGTCTCAGTCTTGCCTCTGCTTCCTAAGCAGCAGATGATAGCAGAGTAATGATGGAGGAAACCGAGCACATGCCTGTGGCCAGTTGTGGAAGGCTTGTAGATGTTATCATACGCTATGCAAACTAGGATTTTGCAAGGACTATTTTAGTGTGTCAGACATGCCATTAACATAGACTGGACATGTTTGTGTCTTTTTGAAATGTCAAAGTTTATTGAATAAGGGTCCTCCAGATAGCTCAGGGGACGAAAGTGCCTGCTTCGGCAGATGCAGGGGCCAGGGTTTAATGCCCAGCTTTCCATGCTGGCCCCATCCACAGGGCATGCTGAGGTGGTGATTGAGATGGGACATGGTGGCGCGTGCCTGTAATCCCAGCCCTTGGAGAGGCTGAAAACAGGCGGATCACTCCGAGTCCAGCCTGTGTAGTGAGACTGCAGACCCTGTACTAAATACATAAAACAGAAAGTTTATTGGATAACAATAAATGCACAAGCTACATTAATTTCATCAGCTTTACTTTGCTGCATACTCTAGATTTCACCTGACACCCAAGGATGTGGGCAAGTGCACTTTCTTTTGTTCTAATCTCGGGTCACTAATAGCTGTAACGCCGAGGTCACACCTCATAATTTGCACAGGAGCGCGTACATTCTAGAGTGGCTGGGAAAGGGTGAATGGGGAAAAGCTTCCCAGAGGCAGATCGGAGAGCCAGGCAAGGCCCAGATGCAGACAGAAGCCTCGCCACGGGAGGCCAGATACGATTACACACCAGGCTGGCTCAAGGCGATCTGTCCAGCAGGAAGAGGGCAGGGGGGGGGAGCTGAAGCCGGAGTCCTGGAGCAGTTAGCAGGCTGGCAGCCTGCTGCCGACAGACCCTAGTCTGGGGTTCCTCTCCTGTGTCTGAGCCAGGTGAGGGGTGACATCATTCACTGGCCTGGTGTGTCTGGTAAGCTCCCGGCCTGGTCTCCTCTGAGATGGCTGTGATAGATCACCTGCCCAGATTTAATTCGCTACTTGCAGGTGGTAATTTCTCCCTCGGCATCATTAGTTTATTTCTCAGTTTGTGCCTCATGTTTGTACTGTGAAGTTGGAGGGCTTTTGTTTTTTTTTTTTTTGAGAAGTTTGGTATGCCCAAAATATGGTGGTGGTCTATGTCTATAGACGAGTTACCCAGCTATTCCACCATGCCGTTGGCACCACAAAGGGGGCAAACGCTGCTTGAGCAGGTGGAGCCTCTCATCCTAAGGTGTAGGAGCACAGAACAATCTCATACATATAGCCTGGCTGGGCTCAGCCTCTTCTATACTAATACTAAGAAATGCAGCATTTGTTCTGTTTTCCTACCCCCAGCTAAAAATCATTACTGGAAAGAGGAAAATAATGTATATTAAAGAACAACTGGCTGTTTCTTGTGAGAAAATTAATTATGTAGCGAGCTTTACAGAAACAGCAAAAATGATTAGCAGATGTTACACTGGATGGTGGAGGGAAGAGAGAAAAAAACTTTTTTTCTGGCAAAACTTGTTCTTGTACCACATGCTGCTCTGGCTCCACCCCCAGATGTACTGAGCCAGCCACTGAGTCTGGGTGTGGTGGCGCACGCCTGTAATCCCAGTGCCAGGGAGGCTGAAAACAGAAGGTCACTGGAGTTCAAGTTGCATAGTGCGATCCTGCATATAATTTAAAAAGAGAGAGAGAGGGGGAGAAAGAGAGAGAGAGAGAGAGAGAGAGAGAGAGAGAGAGAGAGAGAGAGAGAGAGAGAGAGAGAGAAAGACTAAGAAAACTTATTTATTTCTTTTCTTGAGACAGGGTCTCATTATGCAGTTCAGGCTGGCCTTGAGCTCACTTTTTGTAGCCCAGGTTGGTCTGGAACTCATATCGATTCTCCTGCCTCAGCCTCTCAAGTCCTGGGATTTCAGACGTGCACCACCACAGCCCCTACTAAAAGAACTTGTTTTTGTCCCTCATCTATATTCAATTTTTCATGATCCCTATGAATTATAAAGCCATTGTTACTTTGAAAATAAAATACACATGTCCCACATTCTTGTTTCTTCCTTTCTTTCCATTGTTTAAGAAAATGTTTACTTTGTGTTTCCTGCATCAGGAATTAGGAACCCTAACTATGAGTACCAGAGTGCTGTACCATTAGGAAAATGAGTGGAGCCATTGCTGAGACAGAAATGCCCAGAGGTCATGTCAAACCACCTGCAGGGGTTCCTGTAAGAAAAGTGTGCGCACAGCTATCAATGACATAAAACCAAAAGATGTGCGCGTTAGAATCTAGAGGTGAAAACGTCTTGCTTGAAACTTGCATATTTAAGTCTTAGCATCTACCCTAAGCTGCCATTGCCAACGGGGCTTTCAGGGGTGGCTAAGTTAAAGTGAGGCCAGGAGGCTTGTTATGGTTTATGTCTAGTTGTCCCCCCAAAGCCTCATGCAATCACGGGGCGGGGACTTCTAGAGTTTGAGACTTGACTCATGATCCACTAGGATTATGTGTTTTAGTACTGATGAGATTATGGGTCTGAGTACTGCTGGGACTATGGGTGTGGTCTAAGGTGGATATCGTGAGGCAGAGAGCCTGAATATGATATAAAGAGAGACAGACTCACACTGTTGCTCTCTGCTCCCCTGGTTATTCTGTTGCCTCTGTTGCTATTGTTGCTGTTCTGCCACCATGAACTGCTGCTCTCTGCCATGTGCCACTCAGCCTTGGACCCGGCTGAGTACAGACAGAAACCTCCAGTAACTGTAAGCTAAATAAACCTTTCCTTCCTTCATTTTGGGTGTTGGGTATTTGTCCCATCAATGAGTAAAAAGTAACTAAGACAAGACTGAGCTTTCATGCCACCTGATGGGTGTCCTTCTGAAAGGAGAAGCCATGGACTGAAAAGGGTACACGGAAGAACCATGTGAGGGCCTAGAGAGGCGGCAGCCATCTGTGATGGGGAGGGAGCTCAGGAGAAAGCAACATGGCAGTCATCTTGGTTTTCAACGTCCAGCACCCACAACTACGACTTCTGAGGCTGGTCCCGCCAGCCTGTAGTGCTTTTTCATGGCGGCCCTACCAAGCTGCCGTAGGGGTAGACAGCTACATCGGAACGGAGGCTTAGCAGATGGGCAGGCATCGGCCATGTGCCTACGAGGTAGAGAAGAGAGAGGGCACGTCCTCACCAAAGGGCATATGGAGAGACCCAGAGGCTCGAGAAGCAGCCTCAGTAGGGCAGCAGTCATGGCTGGCACCCAGGGATTCATGTCCTGGAGTCTGGGCCCCAAGTATGAGGCAATGGTATGATCGTGACGGAGCTTAATGTGAGGGAACGGTACAAAGTGGAACTTAGCGTGAGGTCCTCGGGTCCATGGGGTGCCGCCCTCTGCCCTTGGAGGTCCTCAGCAGGGTTTCCCCAACGTGCTTGTCAGCTCTCTTGAGACGGTTACTATAAAAAGACCAGGGTCCCTCTCTTCTAGCTTCCTGTCTTACCATATGAACTCTCCCTCACCCGTATTCTCCCATTGCGATGTGTTGTAGGCAGAAGGACCCCCACCAAAGTTTCAGCATCAAAAACTGTGTGCTAGCCTGGCAGGGTGGTATATGTAATCCCAGCCCTTGGGAGGCCAATGTAGGAAGATCACTGTGAGTTCTGGGCCAGCTTGGGCTACATAGCAAGACCCTATCTCAAAACAAGTAAACAAACAAATACTCCCAAAGCCGTGAGCTAAATAAATCTATTGTTACCTTTACCTGACTCAGGCATTTTATTATAACCCAGGCAAATGGACTGATATGGGTACTATCATGATTTGGGGCTTTTGCAGGGGAAACAGTGTTATATGGGATATATTTGATAATGAATCACTAAAGAATCATATATAAGAAGTGCTGGAAGTCTGTCTACACACTAAAGACCAAAGAATCCAGCTGAGGGCCTGGATCCTTAGTATCTTGCACGAGTCCAGCTAAAATCCCAGTGCCCAGAACAATGCCTCCCAGGAGTTCAGCTGGAGGCCTAGGGCAAGGTCTTGTGCAGGCCCACTACACAGACCTGTGCTGGAAAGGCCCAAAGGCCAGTGGTGGGTGCTAGGAAGTCTGTGCCAGTGGGATGAGGGATCTGTGCGAGCAGGCTGAGGGATCTTCCTTGGAGCCAGGAAGCGACGCTCAAGGTAAGCGCCAGAGCTCCCCAAGGTACCACAGCCGTACTTGGCAACAGCGAGGTCCCGAGCTCCTCCAGAGAGGAGGAAAGATGAGTTTCCTCAGGAAAGCCAACGTGACGATCTTCTCCACGAGGCCGAGCTGTGCGCCATCCTCCTCTCTAGAGCCAGGAAGCGATACTGAAGGTGAGACCTGGAGCCGACCCTCATGAGCCACAGCCATCCTCAGTGACAAAGTGGGTCCCGAGCTCCTCCTCCAAGAAGAATGAGTTCGCCAGGAAAGCCAGCACAACAGGGCTCCCCAGCAGACATCCCAGGACAGCCGCAGCTCTCCGCAGCTCTTCCAGCGTCAGTTGCTGTGCTATAAATACCCTCCCCACGGCTGATTCGAAGCTACCAGTAGGATACTCTACAGTGTCGGGAAGACGTGCACATTTAGCCCGTTGTTACGTGGCATTTCCGTCAGTAGGCAAAATAACCTTGAAAGTATAGATGACAGTAAAGCGTACCAGAAAAACTTGGAAACCGAGGGGTTTTGGTATTTGCTACCTTTCGTTTCAGTGGGATACGCTGACCTGGAAGTTTATATTCCCGCTGTATTTAATGTCCGGCTCCCAACATTCCTGGTAACCGAATCACATGTGGCTGGTTTGCTGGCCTCGCTCACGAATGCTATTTCATATGTTTCTGTTCTTGCCTTGGAGAGTGAGGACTCAAGGGGTACTTTGCAGCAAATGTCACATCTGACTGAGGCAGACACACTGTGCAAAGGCGCTTGAAGGTACTGGGCTGTGGGCTTCTTGGGAGGAAGAACCAGGCCAGGGAGATAGCTCAGTGAGATAGGCACCTTCTTGGCAAGCCTGAGGTCCTGAGTTCAATCCTCAGCACCTCTAAAATAAAAAAAGATGGAAGAACTTTCACAAGCTGTAGTATGGTTCAGCCATGACGCAGGAGGAGAGATTAACTTGAGTCTGCAAGAAGAGAGCTGGGGAGACTTTTGGAATTGAGAGGGAGAAAAGGAAGACGTAGGGCTCCGAGAGTGAAGGGTGCCACAGACAGAGAAGATGGATGGGGTGTTCTCTCCCGGGACACTCCGCCCAGGGCTTGGTTCTCGGCTAGGAGATAAAGCAGTCTGCATATTGGCTTTGATCAGCCGAGAGGTCGCAAGTTTTATCTCAGAAGCCAGATGTGGTGCCCTTCGTGGAGCGAATAAGACAAGAAGGGATTCCGGCAGCCACAACCCCCTGGGCCAGAGCACTGAGGGGTTGGGCAGCGCATCCGCGGTGTCTCAGGGTTGGGTCTGCGTCCCCCTGCTACTGGGAGGGTGCCAGGGTGGGACAAGGAAGAAATAAGAGGCTGCAGGCCCAGTGCTTCCTTAAGCCCACAGAAGTGACCAGGTGAGCCCCCTCCGTCCCCCACCTGTAGCTTTCTTTGCATCCTGCTCCCTCCAGAACATCCTGCTCCTCACCCCACACACCACTCCATTCTGTCTCCCAGCGGCCTTATCTTCATCCCTTCCAGAACATTCTGAGTGGCTCCCCACGCCTCCCAGTAGCCCCACCCTCACCCCTTCCCCCTATGCAGACCACTCCCCGACTACCACCCCGCTGCCTCTCAGGGACGCAGATCCCAGGCGCCCTCTGTCCTCCTCTCTGTTACCCACTGCTCTTCCTTCTTCGCCTCTCTCGTTCCTCCTCGGCTGAGGCCACCAGCGACTTCTCTGCCTCACCGCAGCTCTACCCTAAACCCCTAAACGTGAGCAGCACTTCAGTGTGGGCTCCAGGCCTCCCGGGGCCTTTCCTCTACTCAGCCCATGTGGTAGCCCTTCTGGAGCTAAGAACGCCTCCTCCTGCTCTGTGCCCCACCGTCCTGCCGTCCTGCTGTGCACCTTCTCTGGGGTCCTTCTGTTTGCAGCACAGGAGCCTGAGCACTTCAGCCGGCCCCAGGGCCTTTGCATACCTCTTTCCTTTCTGTCTCACACCTCCTCAGCTTCTCCTCACCCTGCTCTGGGTGTGGGGCTGGCTTGTCCCTGCTTGGAGCTTCGTGCAGGTGCTGTGTGTCACCAGCACCAGGGCCTCGATCTCTGGTCCAGCTGCATTCCGGTCGCTCCAGGCATCACCCACCAAATGGCCCCCTTCAAGGCATTTGCCCCTCATTGAGACAAACATCTTTGTCCTGCTATTTAGGGGTTGGTAGCCCACAGCCTGCAGGCCAAATGCTGAGAAAGCAGCTTGTAGAAGTTGCGTTGGACTGAGCCTCTTCATTGGCTCGCATTTTATCCGTAGATGCTTTGGGGCTACAAATGGTAGAATCCAGCAGAGATCCACAGCCTGGAAAGACTAGTCTTTCTACTCTTTGTCCCTTTCTGAAAAGGCCCGGTGGTTCCCCGGGTTACTGTGTACATGCTGTGTGTCTGTTGCCACCTTTCTATGGGGTCCTGAGAGTGGTGGGTTGTCGTTTCATCTGTTTTGCTCCCCAGGGTGTTCCCAATACCTGGAAGGCTGCCCAATGCTGTCACATGAAGGCAGTGGTAGCGAAGAGTGATCTTCTGTCCTCTAGTGAAGAGAGTGCTAACCCAACCAAGCCTGGCGATAACAACTTCCCCGAAGTACCACTCCCACTGTTAACCAGGGATCAGATACACTGACCAGAGCTAATGCACTGGTGCCCCTAGCGCTCCTGGGCACCCCCAATGCTCCGCTTCCTTTCTGTTATCTAATGTAACATCAGTCCAGCCAGGGAGATTTCATGGCACCCAGTTCATACGTCAAGAAGCGGAGGCACACAGAGCCCCAGAACCTGCTCGTGCTCACCACCTTCCTGTGGGCCGGTGTCCCCTCGAGCCAGGGCCCCTGCCTACCCCCAGGACGCCAACTGCAGCGTGAGGCAGGAAGGAAGGCCAGCAGTGCACGTGCGGCTCTGCCAGTGAGCGCCTGGTGATGCCCACATCTCGAAGCTGGGAAGTCACCCCCTGCTTTTCAGGAACCTGCGGATGAAGGAAGACAGGTAAGCAGCCGAGGGCAGGTGCAGTGTGGGTACTCAGGAGCACCCGTCCTTCCTCTTTTGTAGGACAACAGTTAGTGACCCGTTTTAGTCAGTTCATCCCTGTTACACATCCCTGTTACAAATGGGGCAGGAGCAGGTATAATAGAGAGAGGCTCAGGGAGCTTTCCTGCCTGCCAAAACGCTGACAGGGTATCTGGTGCAGCCCTTGCCTGGCCTGGCCTGGCCTGGCCTGGCCGAAAGCCCTGAGAGCCCTCACCACCACATTCCTCCTTTGGACCCCAGCTGCAGCCCCACACCTCCCCCTCCCCTTCCCCCTCCTCTCCCTCCCTTCCTCCCCCTCCCCCTCCTCCTCTTCCTCCTGCTGGAGGGCTCTCCCCCGGGAAACACAGAGCTCTGTTGGGACTCCTTTCCCTAAACTCTTGCAACAGCAGCCCCCTTGTTCTGATCTGCCCTGTGCCTCAGGACAAACAGAAAGTTTAGCAGAAGGCAACATCAGCAAACAACAAAAATCCCCTTGGTCTCGGGACTGGCTTGTGAATAAGCGCAGGAAGTCGCGTCAGTGCGGAAAACCCTGGAGAAATTGGCAGGAATGTTCATGTCAGGAATAGGATCAATGGGGTGGTGCCAGAAAAGAGCGTGGGGAGGGGCACTGTGGGAAGAGTGACAGCTGATACGGGACGGGCAGTGGGTTCCTCACAGGGCTGCTGGAATGAAGCAAGAAAAAACAGCTTTGGCTAACATGGGGAGGGAGCTCAGCTACGAGCAGTGTACGGGTCCCTGTGGAAGCGAAGGCTGGGGCTTCCTCAGCCAGCCCCATGATGGACGAGGCAGCCGCTTGGCACACACACCTCAATCTGCGGAGGCTGATGCCACAAACACCCTTAGAATTCACACGTTACCGCAGTTACTCTACAGGTTACGATAGGAAGATCACAAGTTCAAGCCCAGTCTCAGCATTGTAATGGACCCTGACTCAAAATAAAATTTACAAAGTGCTGGGGACATAGCTCAGCAGCAGAGCACTTGCGTGATGTACATGAGGCTCTGGGCTCATCGTACTCACAAGAACAATTCATACATGTCACATCTGTCCCAGAGGGGGACACTCTACACAGTGCTTGGCTAGTGTCCTTAACCTGTCTGGGTCAGTGATAAGAAAGACAGGCCAGGACACCACCACACAGCCAGGAGGCTAAGATCTGATGACCAAATGTGGTGTGGAGTCCTGGAGAAGGAGAGAGAAGTTTCTGGAAAAACCTAGTGAAATCTGAACACAGTCTAGAGCTCAGTTCATGTTAACATTCTGAAGCTGGCTTCTTAGTGTTCAGTTACACCAAGATGAGAGGATGCCAGGATGACAAGGGGAAGCAGTGTAGGACTCTCTGTAGGTTTTCTGTAAATCTCATGTGATTCCCTCAAAAGCATATTATAAAAAATTATGAGCCATTTCATGAGAATCCAAGGACACTCATAGATGTTCAAAGGAAGCCACAGAAAAACCTGCAATGGCAAGTGGTGGCCCAGCAACAAGAAACGGGGGAAAGGCTTTGAGTTCCAAACAAGAGAGATTCTTTGCCTTTTTGCTTATTCTTTTCTTTCATTTTTCTTCTTCTTCTTCTTCTTCTTCTTCTTCTTCTTCTTCTTCTTCTTCTTCTTCTTCTTCTTCTTCTTCTTCTTCTTCTTCTTCTCCTCCTCCTCCTCCTCCTCCTCCTCCTCCTCCTTCCTCTTCCTCTTCCTCTTCCTCTTCCTCTTCTTTTTCCTCTTCTTCTTCCTCTTCTTCTTGTTCTTCATCTTCTTCTTTTGAGACAGGGTCTGTCTATGTAGTTGAGGCTGGCTCCAAACTCCCTGTGGAGCTCAGGCTAGCCAGAAACTCCTTCGACCCTCTTGAATCAGTCTCCCTACTGCTGGGATTATAGGTATGGACCACCACACACAGCCAGATGTGAGATTCTTGCAGATGCTAGGACTTTAAATGATTTGGCACACATGAACAGGTATCTCTGAAAATTTACAATCCTTATTAAAGGTACTGCCCATAAAACATCTCAACTTAGGTTTCCTTTTGGTGTGAAAAATGGAATCTCCTCTGAGAACTCATAAACACAAGCAGTTCTAATTTAGAGTGTAAATTTATTGCTACTTGTCACGTGCAGAGTCATGTCCCTTAAAATTCATATAGTGAAGCCCTTATCATGTCCCTTAAAAATCATATATTGAAGCCCTTAATGGCCAGTACCACAAAATGTGACCGTATCCGAAGATAGGCCCTGAAGAAAGTGGTTCAGTTAATATAAGGCTGTAGGGTTGGGTCTCCATCTAATGTGAGAGATATCTTGTGAAAAGGGGAGATTTAGCCACACTGAGAGCCACCAGGGCTGTGCGGAGGCATATAGGCCACGGAGGACATAGCAGAAGGTGATGTGACGCTGGAGCTGAACAACGTGGACTCAGTAACTGATAAAGATAGAAATATATTTCTCTCAGGCCCAGACGCCAGAAGTCCAAGATCAAGACAAATTGTCCAGCATCTGGTGTAGGCCCAGTCTCTGCTTCCAAGATGGCACCTGAGCACAGCTTCTTGTGGAGAGGAGGGATGCTGGGCCTTCACACAGTGGAAGAGCAGAAAAGAGTGAGCCTACTCCTTCTGAAAATGTCCTTAGAAAGATACCCAAAATAGATTTGCCCAAGTTAGCTGGACACTGTGACACAGACATTGACACACACGATTAGCCATCAGGGAGGGTTTGTGCTTGTTACAGAAGTGAGAACCAGGGGTCTGAGGGTGTGTGCCCCTTCAGCGTCCCAAAGGTGAGACCTGCATGTGTGATAAGGCTGCCCAGGGCCACAGCAGAGAAGCTGAGCTTAAGATAAACAGTGAGGTCAGGGGAGTTCTCCCAAGCCTGACTACTCACAGCTAAGAGACAGTTGAGTGGAGTCTGAATTTGCCGACCACTCTAATGCAATGCCTGTCCTCCCTGTTTAGTCTTTGTGCAAGAGAGGAAAGCAACAGCAGCAAGCAACTTCTCTTCATCAAGCAGGAGGAGAGACTAAGTTATTACTCCATTATCTCTGCAGAAAAGGAAAACATGATTAAGGGGCACGCAGGCCTGAAAATATAGGAAAATACTCCTGTAGGTGAGTGTTTGTTCTTAGTTGCCAAGGTAACAGTTCCTGTTCCCGTTGTGGGTGCTACTGTTGCTTAGAAAAGACTGGTATCTGGAATGCACGCCCAGTCCTCGGGAGGCACGTCCGATGCCCGGGAGGCACATCCGGTCCGTGGGAGGCATCTCCGGTCCGCGGGATGCACAGCATATAAACCAATCCCTAGTGCACAAGCCATTCTGCCTCTGTGCTTCTTGCTCGTTTATCCAATCTAAAGTCTAGATCATCAAACATCGGGCCTGATATTCTACGACTGATCCCGATCAGCGTCTGTTGACATAAACAAATCTGCCTCCAAATCCTGGGTGTCGTTTTGATGCTTCTGCACGCCCTTGCCTTATGGCTTCTATCTAGACGTCCCCCCAAAGCAGCCCTAGGTGGGGCTTTGCAGAGAGGGGCTGAACATCTGGTGTGTGACTGTTTTCTGGTGCAAGGCTAGGTAGGATTAAGGTGGTAGGATTAAGGGTGGGTGATTACTAAACTGGTCCACAGATTGGTTTGGCACTGCCCTAATCCTTATAGACCGGATGTGACGTCAGGGACAGAAAGCCGCTTGTCTCCTCCCTTGTCTGCTGTGCTCCCTTCTGCCTGCCATTCGCTGTTTTTCCCCTGCCATGAGCCCCCTGCCTCGGAGCGGGCTGACTCTGGATGGAGTCCCCTCTGCACTAGGAGCTGAAGAAGCCTGTCCTCCTTTCATTCTGGGTGCCTGTTATTCTGTGTCAGCAATGAGAGAAAAGTGACCCGGACAGGAGGAGCTGTGGCTCTCGTTCCCTGCTCAGTCTCTACAGCCTAGCGGCGCTGGTCACGGGGTCCCACAAGCGCAGCCACCCGGCACTGACCTGTCCGCATCCGGGGGCCTTCGGGGCACGCGATGTGCGGCCTGAGAAGACTCCGCACCTGGCCTAGTTCTCGCCGGCAGCTTTGCCTTCTCCATAACCTTCTCTTCAAACTTGAGAGAAGGCTGTGAACAGGGCTCTGTGACCTCTGACTCCCTCCGCCCCCCCCATGGTACTGGGCGACTGGGTGGGGCAGTGTGTGGTGCCTCCCCGCTGGGGGCTCTGTCCACGGGCCAGCTGGAGAGTGGCACCAACTCGCGTGCATCGAGAAGGGAAAAGAAAGGGGCCAAGGGGCTTTTGTGCAGCAGTTTCGCCGCTCTTGAAAAGCAAAATGTGTGCAATCCATGCACCAGGAGTGACATGGGAAAGGCAACTCGATGATTCCAAGCTCGTTAGTCCTCTGCTCAATTCGTTTAAAATGGCACTGTGCAACGTAAAGACGAAGGGTAAAATCCCAGCTAATATTTAGATTTTTAACTTTACTGACAAGATAATGCTCAAGGGAAAGTTAAAAAACACTGTGAGGAGAGTTAGAGACAGCAGAAAAAATGGGAGGAAGCGTTTGACACTGTCCTAATGGTCCTTGTCCTCTGGCAATATTTTTTTTCTTTTTTTGTCTTTTTGAGACAGGGTCTTGCTATGCAGTTGAGGCTGGCCTTGAGCTCACTTTTGTAGTCCAGGCTGTTCTTCCTTCTCTATCTATCTATCTATCTATCTATCTATCTATCTATCTATCTATCTTTCTTTCTTTCTTTCTTTCTTTCTTTCTTTCTTTCCCCACCACAGGCTCTCCCTGGGTTCCTGGCTGGCCCTGCATTCACTATGCACCTTCATGCAGGTTGGCTTCTAATTTATGGCAAGTCCCCTCCTGCCTCAGCCTCCCAGGTGCTGAGATGACAGACAAGTGCACTAGCTGTGCCCGTGCTGGAATTCTGCCAGGCCGTGGGACAGCAGGGGAGGGCAGCAGAGCAGGAAGTCCAGGCTGCTGGCCTCTGCTCGGAAGTCTTGTGCCGAAGCTGAGATCATCAGCAAGAACTGCAAGGAAGCGTGATTTTTCTTTCTGCTGCCCCAAGTCTCGAGACGTGTTCTAATAATACCTGTTTCCAGTGTCTCAGAGAGCACAGAGTGGGGCATATTTGCATGAGGCTCTGGGTAATTTTGGAATGATTATTTAATTAGATGATGGAGGAGCACTTAGGACAAAGAGTGTATTGATCTGTAGGAGCCAGCCTGTATTCTTAAAGAAAAAATTGCCGGGCTAAACTGATTCTTAAAGAGCGGCTGCAACCCTAATGATTGTTCTGCTAGGCTTGCCTAAGCACTTGGGAACCCCATGGCTTGCGGTGAAGCTGAAGAAATGCAGACTGATAATAAAGACTCCTGTGCACTGCACTATGAGAATTTTATTCTTGCGTGGATTTTTAAAAAAAAAAACAAACAAACATGTATTTAGTACACATTGGACTTGTAATGATCTTCCTGTCTTCAGCCTCCTCAGTGCCGGGATTATTGGCATGCGCCACCATGCCTGGCTTCAATAGCCAGCTTGGTTCAAGGCCTGCATGCCCTGTGGTACCAGAGATTGAACCTGGGTCCTTGCGCTTGCCAGGCAGACGCTTAGACCACTGAGCTATGTCCCTGAACCCTAATAAACTTTTTTTTTGAGTCTGTAATGTTGATCAAATCAGAGATGTTCACCAGATTTTGAAATGATACAAGTACCTGCTATATGTAGTAAACATCTTAAAGATTTAATCACTACAGAGTACTCAAAATTTAACGGGACTACATGGGAAATTCTGTTCAGATTTTTAAAAAACTGACTCATCTAGCCAGTGTGGTGCTGCATACTTGTAACCTTAGCCTGGTTAAATCTTTTTTTTTTTTTTGTACCAGGGATTGAACCCAAGACCTCGCGCTTGCCAGACTGGCTCTTATCCTTCTCAGCTACCTCCCCAGCCCCATGTCTGTGATCCCAGCACTCAGGTGGCTGAGGCGACAGGATGGCTGTTGAGTTCGAGGCCAGCGTGGAGCACAGGGTGAGACCCTATCTCAAAAGCTCCACAAACGACAATAGTCGCATTGGGACTCCTGGAGGCTGGGTATGATGGTGGTGACTGATGGGCAGTGGCCCGACTTGTCACTCAGCCTTCCCGCCATGGTGTGCTCTGTGGGTCTCCACTTTGCACTGTGCAGGGGTCCAGGCGGATGGCTTCAGGCTTCTCATAGTGACTGATGGTAACCGTCTGTCTTAATTACTGTTCTCTCCTTTTTGAGACAAAATGCCTGATAGCCGAGTTACAGGGGCAAGTTCATTCAGCTTCCAGTTTACAGGGGTTTTAGTCCCTACTGGGATGGCTGTCAGACAGGGCGGCTGGTTCAGGAGCACTTAGAAGAGGAACAGTTCCTGGCAGCAGAAGACAGCAAGAGCGAGCCAGTGAGGGGACAAAGAGGCAGCTTTCTGTCCCTTCTTTTGTTATCTTTCGGAGACAGGGTCTGGGTATGCAGTTCAGGCTGGTCTTGAGCTCACCTTTGTAATCCAGGCTGGTCTCGAACTCACATCGATCCTCCTGCCTCAGCCTCCCAAGTGTTGGGATTAAAGGCGTGAGCCACCATGCCCGGCTATCTGTCCTGTCTTCTGTCTTCTATTGTATCCAGTCTGCTGGGAATGGGGCAGTGACTAACTATCCCATCAGTGGGCGGATTCTGTAATTGCCTACCCCTAACCCTAGCACTTTGTGTCACCTCGGTCATGCAGGTCCAACACCACAGGGACAGGAAACCCCGTTGCTGTGTGTGGAGGTGGAGAAAGGGCAGCCTGAGCAGCCTCGGCTTAGAACCAACACAGTGCTCATGTGACCGCAGGCTGAGGGCTTCAGTCGTTGGCAAAAGCAACGCGCAAGCCAAGAGGGCTACAGGAGCCGCGTGGAGGGACCGGATGGAGGGATGCTCAGCTGGCTGAACAGTGGCCCCAAAGAGGTCCACAGTAGAGTCCCCAAAGAATGTCACCTTCTATGGCAAAATATTACTTTCCCGAAGGACTCTGCGGGGTAGGGAGAGCGTCCTGGGTTCCTGAGAGAACCAGAAGATAATCGCAGGTGTCCTGCGATTGTAGGAAGGGGACAAGGGACAGTTGCGGGAATGAGGTAAGAGGGTGAGGAAGGACCCAGACCCTGTGACACGTCAATTCAGGCCCGAGGAGACACCCTCACACCTCTGATGCCCACGGGCAGGAAATGGTGATGCCGTGCGGGTGGTTGGGAGCCACGAGAAATGGGCTTTGTTCCAGCAGCACCAGGGAATGGACGCCTCAGCCTAGCAGGAGGTCTTGCTGGGGCGTGGTGAAGGGGCACAGACCCTGGATCCCACCCCAAGAACTCTCGTCCTGAGCGTGTACATGCGTGCATGGTTAAGGTCCTCTGTTTGGAATATTTTTATTTTTATTTTTATTTATTTTTTTTTTCTCTGTTTGGAATATTAAGCTCAGGGCTGCAGAAGCTGCTATAAGGCTCAACACAAAGAGAAAACAGCGATTCCCATGTGAGAGCTGCCTGGGGCACGGCTGAGGCCTGCTCCTCATGGATGCTGAGGCAGATTTCATCCGTGAGTGGCCTGGGTGGGGCTGCTGGCTCCCACAGAATGGCTCTTGTTCTTCCTTTGCATGCAGGCTAAGCTGGCACCACTGAATACGCAAAGCTGCCAGGTCACTGCCAGTCCAGAGTACTGCCAGAAAGAAGCTTGCATTCCGGGGGAAATCTGGATGCGTGATTTCTCCCAAGCCCTGCCTTTTCTCTAGGGCCTGGGCCTGCTTGTGGCCTTGAGGAGGAAGCCAGAGGGAGGTTGGAGTGTGCAAAAGGCAGCTCTCGCTCAGTCCACCGGTTGGTTAGGCTGTGAGTCTAAGGGACCAGGTGCCAGCGGGGATTGAGGGACGCTACCCCAAGGTCTAGGGGCAGGGAGCTGCCCGCTTAAAGCTCTGGGAGGGATGGATGGGCGGGAGAAGGCTAGAGAAGACGTTGAATGGGACTTGCCTGTGGCTGAAAACTCCAGTGGCCAATGGGAGAGACAGAGGTTCCTAATGAACCCCATGAATTCTCCACATTCATCTTAAATTCCAGCATCCACTGCTGCCTCAATTGTTTTTCTCTCCTTGCTGGGACAAATACCCAACTCCCAAAATGAGGGAGAGAACGCTTATCTAGCTCATAGTCGGCGGAGGTTTCAGTCCTACTCAGCTGGCTTGGGGCAGAGCGGCAGC